>CAUYOR010076958.1:0-25642 GCA_963573925.1 Callimico goeldii
GATCACAAGGTCAAGAGATCAAGACCATCCTGGTCAACATGGTGAAACCCCGTCTCTACTAAAAATACAAAAAATTAGCTGGGCATGGTGGCACGTGCCTGTAATCCCAGCTACTCAGGAGGCTGAGGCAGGAGAATTGCCTCAACCCAGAAGGCGGAGGTTGCGGTGAGCCGAGATTGCGCCATTGCACTCCAGCCTGGGTAAAAGAACGAAACTCCGTCTCAAAAAAAAAAACAAAAAACAAAAAAACCCACACAAAATTGTGTGCAATCTAAATTTCTCTAAGGAATGTCATTGTTATTTGTAAACTTTTCCATGCCTTCTAATGACAAATTCTATTTGCTGTAAGTACACCAAGTTTTTGGTAGTTCTTAACTTATATACATATTTAATTATCTAGCACATTAACATTATTATGATGGCCATAAAATAAATCAATGCTGAAAATTGAAAATTGTATTTTAGCTCTTAAACCAGAAGGCATGCTTTTCACAACAGATCTAAAACTAATAAAATTAACTTTACTATTTTCTTTGGGGAGTTGAACAATATACTGAATATAAGAAATATTAGTTGTTCAATACAGCTTTTGTCCTTGGTACAAACAAGTTGAAATAAATAATATTTACTTTTTATTTATGCATAATTGTAAAACTATATTACTCTTTAAACTAGTAATCTTTTTATTTGTCCATGCCAGGTAGTAATTATTTAAAGCTATTTTTTTCATCCATTTTACATCATCAGTTATGCTGGCAACAAATTTTGAAATAATTTTATTCCTTCCTGTAAATACTATTCTCTCAGTGCCATAAAAAGCATTGCTATGGTCAATTAATATTAACATCTAATATTTTCTAGATTGGCATTAATATATTGACATTTTTTAAACTTGATTGAATGTTATTTATTGAATAATATTTATTCAATCTTTTTAAGTATATTTGTGAATTATTTTTATATTATATTAGAAATAATTTGTGAATTATCTTTTATTTTCATGGGAAAGATATATTGTGTAATTCTTTAACCAACAATTTAAGTGTTTCAAGTAGTAGATACAATTGTTAGCCAAGATTAAACTTGAAGAAACATGTAAATGCAGTAATAACATTCTTTGCCATCGTCTTAAAACCAGATGACAATTTATACTTTTCTCCATTTAAATAATTTTAATTTGAAATTAACTACAAAATATTTTACCATATATATTCAGTGAAAAATCATAGTCAGATTGTGTTTTGCTAAACTGGGTGGAATGGCTTATTTCCTGTAATCCCAGCACTTTGGAAAGCTAAAAGGCAGGTGGATCACCTGAGGTTGGAAGTTCAAGACTAGCCTTACCAACATGGAGCAACATTTCCCAATATTTAAAAATTAGTATTACTTAAAAATATATAGATATACAAATATACATACATAACATGTCCAGTATGATACTAATGCATTGTCACTGCATGCTAAGTATGATACTAATCCATTATCTCTACTAAAAATACAAAATTAGCCAGGCACACTGTCAGAAGGATGTGACAGCCATTTTCTGGGATCATAATTCGAAAAATGTAGCAAGGTACATGAAGTTCCTGAGACTCATCAGAAATATTTAATAGTTGCTTTAATGGAAAATATCTTCCTTGTTCATTTGTGTTGTTTTGACTAATAAATAGTAAATTTCCATTAATTAAAAAATACATACTATGTTGTTTGCAAATTTTACATGGATCATGTTTAAGGAGAGTCTTCTCACTTCGATTATTTCTAGTACCATAACATTTTAAGCAGGCTGTTTCTTTGAAGATTTTCTGTTTCCTTGTCGTTGTTCTCTGATTTGCACTTTTCTGCCATCTGTTTCTATCACTATTTCAACTTTTACGTGCTGAAGGATTAAAAATAAAATGTAACTTATTCTTTAAAATGCACAAAATATTCAATTATCATCCAAAAAAAGGTAAAAATGTAAAACTTTGAAAATTTTAATAATTTTCATGTTTTCAAAAAGTTAGTTTTTCCTAAATAGTCAAAATGATCTATTTAACACACAGGAAGATATGTTATTTTGTGATATTTATTTTATTACGTATTTTAAAATCAAAAGTTTCTGACTATTATTTAAAGCAAAAGTAAAAGCAATTCTAGCATTTGGTGTCCATCAGTGATAATGGATTAGTATCATACTTGACTTGTTATGTATGTATATTTGTCTATCAATACATTTTTAAGTAATATGTATTGGGAAGTGTTGCTCAGTTATGAGAAACTCAGTCATGTGAATCTCTGCATGACTTACTAATTGCTATCATCTATGTTCCTCTACCAATATCTGTAATTATATATGCATGCATTTTTATAGTATTTTGATGGCAGGTTTACATAGATCTTTGAATGAAAGTGAAGATTGTAGTAAATTCCAAAGTTATGGTACTCTTTTCATTTTTTTTGTCATGGAGTTTTGCTCTTGTTACCCAGGCTAGAGTGCAATGGTGCAATCTTGGCTCACTGCAACCTCCACCTCCTGGGTTCAAAGAATTTTCCTACCTTGGCCTCCCGAGTAGCTGTTATTACAGGTTCCCGCCACCACGTCCAGCTAATTTTTTAATATTTTTAAATTATTAAAAATAGTATTTTTAATAGAGTGGGCCTTGTGCATATGTGGATTTTGGTAGATGCAGGGGTCCTGGAACCAATCCCCAAATTATACTGTGGCTGTATATATATGGCTTATTTTAGAGTCTTTACTGTAATGGTTTAAATTATTGTTTAGTTGATGTGTCCAACCCACCTTTTCCTCCCACTATGGGTACAGTCATTCCATTGATACTTCATTGATTTGGGTTTGGATGTATGGCTTGCTTTGGCCATGGAATGTCACCAATGTTGCAAAATATAACACAAGCAAAAGCTTGAAATGTGCTATATGATGGGGCTTGCCCTCCTGTGCTTCTACAGTTTCCATAAAAATAACATATCTTGGCCATACTTCTAGTCTACAGAGTTTGAAAGACATATGAAGCAGATCTGGACCCAACTTTTAGCTTTGAACCAAGCCAAGCCAAGTCCAGCCCAGCATAGATCAGCCAATTCTCAGCTGACTTGCAGATGTATGATCAAAGATCAATGATTACTGTTTTAAACCACTAGTTTTGGGATGATTTCATAATGTTTATTATTATGGTAATATATGAGTTTTACAGCTTTTATTACTTAGGCATCACTTAAATAGCCATTTCTTTCTTTCTTTCTTTCTTTCTTTCTTTCTTTCTTTCTTTCTTTCTTTCTTTCTTTCTTTCTTTCTTTCTTTCTTTTTTTGAGATGGAGTTATGTTCTTGTTACCCAGGCTGGAGTGCAATGGCGCGATCTCGGCTCACCGCAACCTCCGCCTCCTGGGTTCAAGCAGTTCTCCCTCCCAGCCTCCTGAGTAGCTGGGACTACAGGCATGCACCACCATGCCCAGCTAATTTTTGTATTTTTAGTAGAGACGGGGTTTCTCCATGTTGACCAGGATGGTCTTGATCTTTTGACCTCGTGATCCACCCACCTCGGCCTCTCAAAGTGCTGGGATTACAGGCTTGAGCCACCGTGCCCGGCCAATAGCCATTTATTTCTTTTGCAGAAACAATACTGCAGCAGGATAAATGTAAGATTAAAGCTAAAAAAAGTCTGGTAGATGCAGCTCCAGGTCTTGTTTATGAGACACAGTTATGTTCAAATCATACTTGCTGTATGACCAAGACAACAGTCAAAATCTAGTAAGCCAGTTACCTAGAACTGTTTTATTGAGCAACAATTTCATAAAACACATCTCTCAAGAAGTCTTGTTACTGTGCTGTGAGTAACAGTACTGTGAAACAGTAATGTGAGAATAAGAGTTATGCTACTTGTTTAGAGCATTCTGCACTAAAAGCTCATTTCGATCCATCTTCTTAAGTAAAACCTGATACCCTAGTGTGCCTCTAAAATATTCAGCTTGGGAAAAGCAGCTAGAAGAGACTTTAAAAATATTTTTAAAATGTGTTTATTGAAGCATTTGGAGCAGGTAATCGAGTGCTACTTCCATTACTACATGATTAGTGGCCTGATAGTTCAGCTGTTTGCAATGTTTAGAAATTTCTCACCCTCTAAAGTATTAAAATTTCAAACCAAAGCAGCATTCTGCTCCTTATTTAAGGAATGAAGGTTAAAGATTCATTAAAGATATCTATAGGTTTTAAATAGATTAAAATACTGCTAGAGAATGTAGGACTGTCCCAGAAATAATTCATATCTAACATCTGAAGATATTTACTCCACCAATGTCCTCTTATCAAAGGAACCTCCCTATCACTTTTGGCAGAGAGTAGTATTTTATTGTCTTCTTCCAGAATAACCTACTTGGCAGTATGCTACTTGTATTCTCTGTTTACAAACTATAAAGGAAATGTCACAAATTTGTGTTATCCTCTTTTAGAGGGAACTAAAAAGCATGGATAATGAAATTCAATTAATAACTATTTGTGGCTTTAGAGTTTAAACAGTCAGAAAAATATATGTAGGAGTGGACAGGAATATGAGCTCTCTGTACTGCTGCTTTCAATTCAGGTGTATTAAGGGCAGCAGTAGGCATTCTAAGGTGGTTATGAGTAGCCAGGCATAAATCAATGTGAGTTAATAAATTATTAATTCACAATTTCTTATTTCACTACTTGTATGTTTACTATATTTGAAATATAAAATAATAAAATTAGATTTGATATTCTCTACCAGAGGTTCCCAGAGAAAGCAAATCATTGCTTAGCCCTGAAGACAGGTTCATCATGATCTTTAAACGGTTTTGTTTCCCTCGTAGAATCCAAATAGATGCTCATGGCTGGCTACTTCTTAATAATGCCGTCATGATTGTTCTCTAAATCCTCTAAATCAGTACCTTAAGTTTTTAAAAGTGATTCCAGTATTACAAAATAAAATTTTATTCATTTCCTGTATTGCTATAACATATTACCACAAACTTGGTTACTTAACCCAATTTATCATCCTTCAGTTCTGGAGGTCAGAAACCCTGAAACCAAGTGGTTGATAGGACTGCATTCTCTAGAGTCTGTAGTAGAAATCGTTCCCTTGACTATTCCAGCTCCTAGAGGCCATCTGCATTTCTTGTCTTGTGGTTCCCTTCTCCATCTTCAAAGCCACTAGTGTAATATCTTTAGATGTCTCTTTCTCTGACTTTTATCCTTCTCAGACTCAGTAACTATCCTGCTTCCTCCCTCCTTCTTTCCCTTATTACGGCCGTTGTAGTTATGCTGCACATACATGATAGTCCAGGATAACATAGTCATATCGAGATTCTTAACTAACCACATTTGCAAAGTCAATTTTGACATGTCAGGTAATAGTCACAGATTTTGACTATTTGGATTTAGACATCATTGGGAGGCTATTCTGTCTACTCTAAGGACCAAGAGCACAGAGATCCAAAAATCTTTACTTTTTTTCAAATTTCACCAAAATAAAGATTTGAAAGGATTTCTTTTTTTTTTTGTAGAAAACTTGTTGCTAGCAACACACATAAATAGCTTATTATTTACTTGATAAGAAAATAGTTCAAATTGTATATGTGATTTCTGTATTTTAGAAAATACCCTACAATTTTTTAAATTACTGGTTTTACCTTATAACTTGTTTTGATAATAAGTTGTAATTTTTGGGGGTAGTTTTCATTGAGAGGTAGCATGTCCCCAGGTAAAACTTAATCATAGTAAATTTCTAGAAAGTGAAGTGTGATAAAAATGTGTGATATATATATAAATTTCAATGCATGCAATTCTTAAGCCTTACTTATTGGAAAAGTATAATTCCAAAATATATAAATATGTATTAATTGCTATAAAATAGGTTAAACAATTTGCCACAAAACTGATCCTGATAAAGCGTAACCAAAATAAATTTTTGCAGGAATGGCAGCAGAAGGAAACCACCAATCAACCGGGTCACACTATGATACACTGATAACAAAGTGCTTTTTCTGAATTTCTTAGAAATATTCTACCTGTGCGTAGTTGCAGGTAATTGAGTGCTATTTTCATTACTACATGATTGTGGTCTGATAGTTCAGCTGTTTGCAATGTTTAGAAATTTCTCAACCTCTAAAGTATTAAAATTTCAAACCAAAGCAGTATTCTACTCCTTATTTTGTTACTACTCAATAACTTTGTTAAGAATTTCCTGGCAGGCAGATACTTTAGTATCACACCATATTAGAGTCTTCAGAAAACTCTCTGAAATAATAAGCTAATTCTAATATAAGACTATAAAATACATTGATCTTGAATAACTTACTCATAGATTATCAGTAAAGAGCCTTTAGGCATATGTAAATCAAGACATTTCTGAAATGTGTGCCATTCATGCATAAGAATCTCAGAAATTACTTGCCTTTTGGAGAACAGAATCAGCTCAGTTCATCAAGAAGATACTTGTGAATTCTTGTTTTTTTTTTTTTAAAAAAAAACTTTTATTTATTTAATTACGCATTTATTTATTTATTTTAAGACAGAGCCTCTCTCTGTTACCCAGGCTGGAGTGCAGTGACACCATTAAAACTCATTGCAGGCTCGACGTCCCGGACCCAAGTGGTCCTTCCATCTCAGCCTGCCAAGTAGCTGGGATCACAGGCGTGTGCCATCACACCCAGAAAAGTTTTGTAATTTTTGTAGAGACAAGGTTTTTCCATGTTGCCCATGCTGGTCAGGAGCCCCCGGGCTCAAGTGATCTGCTCTGCTCAGCCCTACAAAGTTGGTGTGGGCCACTGCTCCTGGCCCTTGTGTTGTTTTAAAGAATTATTAGTTAAGATCCATGTCTCCTCCAGGAATTTCCTTCCTGTCCCCATCATTTGATTTATTTAGCCTCTATTTTGGCTAATTCCTTCGTATTCATGAGAAATCAGCTCAAGCATTGTCAGATGTCTGCTTAAAAGTGATCCCAGATCAACCTGTGCAGTTAACTTTCTTAGCATTGACAACATTCTAAGTTTCTTTGGAAGCAGGGAACCTGTGCCATTCATCTTTGTAACTCTTTCAGAACTTTATAGGAGTTTAGTAAATTTATAAAGAAAGAAAAGCATTACAGAAGGATTTGTAACTCTGAACTTTATAGGAGTTTAGTAAATTTATAAAGAAAGAAAAGCATTACAGAAGGATTATAATGACAATAATAGTTAACTTTTATAGAATATTTGCTAGATGCTATGTGCTCGTCAAAGTATTTCCTATATTTATATCAAGTAATTTACATTCACAATAAAATAATAAGATGGGTTCTGTTTTAAAGATGAGGAATCCGAAGTACAGCAGAGAGATTAACTGACTTGCTAAAAGCCATATACAAGTGGGAACTACAGACAGAAGGTATAAACAAAAATCTGTAAAAATGATGGGGCATCCTGAATAAATTTGAAAGGCAGTCTGGGCCATGAGGACTGCAATTCCAGTAGAATTGAGGTGCACACACCCATTAGGATACCAGCTGGGTCACACAAGTGAGTACTTGCATCACCTCTCCCCAGTTCCCGGCAGCATAGCTCCCAGCTCCAGGAGAGTCCTTCCACTTGAGTAAAGGAGACGGAAGAGTAAAGAGAATTTTGTCTTGCAACTTTGTTGCCAGCTCAGTCATAGTAAAATAAAGCATCAGGATGACTTCTAAAGCTCCTGACTCTAAGCCTTAGCAAACAGATGACATTTTTAGACTCATCCTAGGCCAGAGGGTGACCTGTTGCCCTTAAGGAAAGGTTCTAGTACCAGTAGGCTTCACTACCTGCTGACTAAAAAGCCTTTGGGCTTTTAACATCAGCGATAGCCAGGCAGTAGTTGCCATAGGCCTGTGGTAAGCTTGGCCACAGGGTGAGACTCCTTCTATTTAAGGAAAGAAGAGGGAAGAGTAGATAGGATATTATCCTGCAACTTTGTTACCAGCTCAACCACAGTAAAAAAAAAAAAAAAAAAAAACACCAATCAGATTCCTAAAGTCCCGATTCTAGGTCCTAAGTCCTGGAAGTCATTTCTAGATTCACTCTGGATCAGAAGGGACCCAGCCACTCAGAATGGAAAGACTTAGTCCTGGCAAGATTAATCACTTGCTGACTAAAGAGCTCTTGGTCTTTGAACAAACATCAGCAATAGCCAGACAGTAGTCACCACAGGCCTTGGGTGTGACCTGGTACTGTTTTGGTTTTAGGTATGAACAAGCATGGTTCCTGTGGTGTTGGCTATGAGAGGACTTAGACCACCTCTCCCCCAGCTCCAGGCATCTCAGCATGGAAAAAGAGACTTCATTAGTTTGGGGGACAGTAACAGAAGAAGACCAGAGACTCTGCCTGACAATCCAGGGAATTCTCCTGGATTTACCCATGACCACCAATTTGGTACATCTATGAGTCTATAAGAATCATAGATTGACTAGGCTTGGGTTACCTCTTAATGCAGATATAGCTGCAGTGACAAAAGACTTAGATCACAGCACTAAATTCCCTTGAACTCTTGGAAAACCTTCTCAAGAAGGATGTTAACAATCCAGCCTGGACTTCAAGATTAGAAGAAATACCTAACTCTTCAATGTCTAGATATTGAACATCTATAAAAAACAACACCATCCAGGAAAATATGACTTCACCAAACAAACTGAATAAGACATCAGTGGCCATTTTCAGAGTGACAGAGACATATGACCTTTCAGACAGAAAATTCAAAAGAGCTGTGTTGAGAAAACTCAGTGTAATTCAAGATAACACAGAGAAGTTTAGAATCCTATCAGATACTTTTAAAAAAGAGTTTAAAATAATTTTTAAAAATCAAGCATAATTTCTGGAACTGAAAAACTGAATGACAAACTAATGAATGCATCAGAGTCTCTCAATAGCAGAAGTAATAAAATGGAAGAAAGAATTAGTGAAACTGAATACATGTTATTTGAAAATACAAAGTCAGAAAAGACAATATAAAAAAAGAATTAAAAAGTATAAGGCACACTTAGAAGATTTATAAAATAGTCTCAAAGGGCAAATCTAAGAGTTGTTGGCATTAAAGAGGAGGAAGAGAAATTGGGATAGAAAAGTTTTTTCAAATTGATAACATTCCAAACCTAGATAAATAAATCAGTATTTAAATACAAGAAAGTTATAAAACACGAGTCAGATTTAACCCAAATAAGACTACCTCAAGACATAAATAATCAGTCTCCCAAAGGTCAAAGATAAACAAAGGAGCCTAGATGCATCAAGAGAAAAAAAACAAGTGATATGAAAGAGGTTGAATACGTCTGCTGCCTACTTTACAAAGTAGGAGGGAGTGGCATGACATATTGTAAGTGCTGAAGAAAAAATCCTTCTATCCTAGAATATTATATCCAGTGAAAATATCTTTCAAACATGAAGGAAAAATAAAGGCTTTCCAGACAAACAAAACAGGGATTTTATCAACACCAGACTCATGCTAAAAAAAATATTAAAGAGAGTCTCCAATCTGAAAGAAAATAACAATGACTAATAAGAAATCATCCAAAGGTTTAGTAAAACTTACTTGTAATAGTAAGTACACAGACAAATACACAATATTATCACACTGTAATTGTGGTGGGTAAATTACTCATATCTTGAGTAGTAAGACTGGAAAATGAATGTCTCTGGGCCGGGCTCAGTGGCTCACGCCTGTAATCCCAGCACTTTGGGAGGCCGAGGCGGGTGGATCATGAGGTCAAGAGATCAAGACCATCCTGATCAACATGGTGAAACCCCATCTCTACTAAAAATACAAAAAATTAGCTGGGCATGGTGGCGTGTGCCTGTAATCCCAGCTACTCAGGAGGCTGAGGCAGGAGAATTGCCTGAATCCAGGAGGCGGAGGTTGCAGTGAGCCGAGATCGCACCATTGCACTCCAGCCTGGGTAACAAGAGCGAAACTCCGTCTCAAGAAAAAAAAAAAGAAAAGAAAAAAGAAAAAAAGAAAATGAATGTCTCAAAAATAGTAACTACAACAACTTTTTAAGACCTATAAAATACAAGACATAAATAGAGTAAGTGAAAAGGTAAAAATCAGGGAGGATGAGGTTAAAGTTTAGAATTTTTATTAGTTTTTCTCTTCACTTATTTGCTAACTAGTTTGTTTGTTTTTCAATAATGTTTAAAATAATGGGTTATAAAACATTATTTGCAAACCTTACAGTAATCTCAAATTTAAAAATCTATGAGACCAGAAAACATATAACAAAATGACATGAGGAAGTCCTTACTTACCAATAATAACATAGATTATAAATGGATTAAGTGCTGAAATCAAAAGACATAGAGTAACTGAACAGATTGAAAAATAAGAACCAATAATCTGCTGCCTACAAGAAACACATTTCACCTATAAAGACACCCACAGAATGACAATAAAGGGATGGAAAAAGATATTCTATGCCAATGGAAACCAAAAATAGCAGGAATAGCTAGTCTTACATTAGATAAACTCAAATTTAAAACAAACTATAAAAAGAGACAAAAGTCATTATATAATGATATATATATATATATATATATATATATAATGAGTCAACTCAATAAGAGGATACAACAATTATAAATATATATGCACCCATCACTGAATAACTCAGACATATAGAGCAAATATTATTAAATCAAAAGAGAGACACCCCAGTACAATAATAGCTGGAGATTTCAGCACCCTACATTCACCATTGGCCAGATCAGCCATCCAGAAAATCAATGAACAAACATTAGACTTTATCTACAGTAACAACCAAATGGACCTAATAGAAATTTACAGAACATTTCATTCAATGGCTACAGAATATATATTTTTCTCCTCGGCGCATGGATCACTATTAAGGGTAGACCATATGTTAGGCCATAAAACAAGTCTAAGCATTCAGAAGAGTTGACATCATATTAAGGATCTTCTCTGATCACAATAAAATAAAACCTGAAATCAATAACAAGAGGAACTTTGGAAACTATACAAACACATGGAAATTAAACAATCTGCTCCTGAATGACCAGTGGGTCAATGACAAAATTAAAAAGGAAATTAAAAATTTCTTGAATAATTGAAAATGCAAACACAACTTACAAAATCCTATAGGATGCAGCAAAAAAGCAGTAATTAAAAGAAAATTTATAGACATAAGCATCTAAATCAAAATGTGGTAAAATTTTAAATAAATAACCTAGTGATGCATCTTGAAGAACTAGAAAAGCAAGAGCAAATCAAATCCAAAGTTACTAGAAGGAAAGACATAATAAGGATCAGAGCATAAATAAGTGAAGTTGCAACATTAAAAAACAGTACAAAAGATCAATAAAAGGAATACTTTATTTTTTGGAAAGGTAAGTGAAATTGGCAAACCCTTAACCAGATTAAGCAAGAAAGAGAAGACCCAAATAAATAAAATCAGAGAAGAGAAAGAAAACATTTCAATGGAATGTCTTTGACACCAAAGAAATTCAAAAGATTTATTGAGACAACTATGAGCAACCAAATGGTGATAAACTGGAAATCCTAGAAGAAATGGATAAAGTTTTAGACACATACTAGCTACCAAAATTGAAACAAGAAGGAATACCTGAATAGACCAATAAGCAACAACACTGAATCTGTAAAAAAAAAAAAAAAAAAGAAAGAAAAGAAACTCCCAGCAAGGAGACACCCAGGACCGATTTTACCAATTTTACCAATTGGTAAAATTTACCAACCACAGCTAAATTTTACCAATCATTTAAATAAAAAATACTAATTCTACTCAAACTATTCCAAAAATAAAGAGGAGAAAGTAATACTTCCAAACTCATTCTGTGAGTCCAGTATTACCCTAATAGCAAAATCAAAGACACACCAGAAAAAGAAAACTACAAGCCTATATCTCCAATAAACATTGTTGCAAAAATCCTCAACAAAATATTAGTAAACCAAGTGGGATTTATCACAGCCACTCAAGGGTGACTCAACATATGCAAATCAATCAATGTGATACATCATATCAACAGAATGAAGGATAAAAGCAATATGATCATTTCAATTGGTGCTAAAAAAGCATTTGTTAAAATTCAACATATCCTTCATGAATAAAAGCCCTTAAAAAACCAGGTTTAGAAGAAACATACCTAAACACAATAAAAGTAATATATGACAGACCCACAGCTTGTGTCATACTGAATAAGAAAAAACGTAAATCATATCTGGTGAGATCTGGAACAAGGTAAGATGCCCACTATTGCAACTGCCATTCAACATAGTACTGGAAGTCCTAGATAGGCCAATAAGACAAGAGAAAGAGATAAAGGGCATCAAATTGGAAAAGAAGAAGTCAAATCATTCTTGTTGGTAGTTCTGTCCCTCTAGGAGAACCTTGACTAATACACTCCCTAAAGCAATCTACAGATTCAATGCAATCCCTATCAAAATACTAATGACATTCTGCATGGAATGAGAAAAAAAAAATCCAAAAATTTATATGGAACCACAAAAGACCCAGAATAGCCAAAACTGTCCCCACCCAAAAGAACAAAACTAGAGAATCAAATCACCTGATTTCAAGTTATACTCCAGAGCTAATGGTAATCCAAATGGTATGCCACTGGCATGAAAACAAACACATATGCTAATGGAACAGAGTGGAGAACCCATAAATAAATCCATACCCCTACAGTGAATTCATTTTTAACAAAGGTGCCAAGAACATACATTGGGGAAAGGATAGTTTCTTCAATAAATTGTGCTGGGGAAACTGTATGTCCATATGCAGAAGAATGAAACTAGATCCCTAACTCTTGATATATACAAAAATAAAATCAAAGTGGATTAAAGACTTAAATATAAGACACAAAACTATGAAACTACTGAAATAAAACACTGGGAAATCTCTCCAGAACATTGGTCTGGGCAAAGATTTCTCAAGTAATACTCATACCCACCAAAGGCATACACAACAAATGCCAAAATGGACAAATGGGATCACATCAAGTTAAAAAGCTTTTGCACAGCAAAGGAAACAATAACAAAGTGAAGGGACAACCCACAGAATAGGAGAAAATATTTGCAAACTATGCATCTAACAAAGGATTAATAAGCAGAATATATAAGGCGCTCAAACAATCCAACAGGAAAAATTCTACTAATTCAATTACAAAATGGGCAAAAGATCTGAAGAGACATTTCTCAAAAGAAGACATACAAATGGTAAGCAGGTATATGAAAAGGTGCTTGGCATCACTGATCATCAGAGAAATGCAAATCAAGGCTATAATGAGACATCATCTCATTCCAGTTAAAATGACTTTTATCCAAAAGATAGGCAATAATAAATGCTGGTGAGGATGTGGAGAAAAGGGGACCCTCTTAGACTGTTGGTGGAAATGTTAATTAGCACAACCACTATGGAGAACATATGGAGAGTCTTCAAAAAATTAAAAATATGACTATTCTATCAGCTAGCAACTCCACTGCTGGGTATATACCTAAATGAAAGGAAACCAGTATATCAAAGAGATATCTGTGCACTCCCTTGTTTGTTGCAGTACTATTCATAATAAGCCAAGATTTTGAGTTCACCTAATTATACCTTAACAGATGAATGAATAAGGAAAACGTGACACATAAACACAATGGCGTACTATTCAGTTGTAGAAAAGAATGGAATCCTGTAATGTACAACAATATGGATGGAACTGGAGGGCATTAGGGTAAGTGAAATAAGCCAGGCACAGATAAACAAACTTCACTTGTCCTCACTCACTCTTGGGAGCTAAAAATTAAAACAATTGAACTCATGAAGATAGAGAATAGAATGATGTTTACTAGAGGTGGGAATGGATAGTGGTGGGGAAAGAAAGTCAGGATGGTTAATGCATACCAAACTACAGTTAGATAGAATAAATAAGATCTAGTATTTGATAGCACAATAGAATGACTATGGTCAACAATTATTAATTGTACATTAAAAATAACAGAAATAATCTAAATGGAATGTTGATAACCCAAAGAAATGATAAATGCTTGAGGCAATGAATACCCTATTTACCCTGATATGATTATTACACATTGCATGCCTGTGTCAAAATATCTCATGTACCATAGTAGGTATACATAATATTTACTATGTACCCATAAACAGTAAAAATTTAAAAAATAAGAATAGATGAGGGGAGGCAGAAAAGAAGAAAAAATTGGGGAATTCAGCAATAGTTTGATACTACTGGGTTCAGGAATATCATTTTAATCACTCACTCATTGTAATCGATCAACCATTCAATCACTCACTCAGCAAGTAGAACTTTGTTATTGCATTCTACTTGCTCAGCAAAGACTAACTTTGATTAAATCCATTTTTTTGCCTACTCTATATCTGTATTTGTGGCTAGAGAAAAAATATTGTGCACGATTGAACATGGCCAGAGGGAAAAATTAAGCATGTTTACTGGTGCATCATTTTAAATAATTCCTAATCACTAACCTTGAGTGACCCTACTATACACTCTTACTCTAGGTCTGTAACTCTCTTTAATGAGTAGTATTTCACCCTTCCTACTCTCTTCACATTCCCAAAGTTTCTCCCCATTCCTCACTCTCACCTGGGATGATCTTTTTCAATCACACTGAAAAACAGAAAAACAAATAGTGAAAACTGCAGCACAACCCTCAAACCACATCAAGCTAACCTCCAGCTCTAGATATATCACATGACTTTCTTGTTTTTAATATGGAAGAACTGCTTTTAATTTACATTTTAATTTTTGTTGTTACATACAGGCTCCCGGAGGAACCCCATTTACATAGGTGGGAATTGTACAGGTTTCCTTATAAGAGTATTACTTGGTCTTTTGATCACCTTTCAAACTCTATGCCCCTAAGTTAAATGAACCCTCATCACAAATTACTTTTAACAATATTAATGACATTATCAGAGCTCCTTATCATAATTTTGTGGCAATCCAAGGACTGGAAACCACTTGATGTGCCAGAATTTTTTCTCAGTCATTAGAGCACAATTAGACACCAATACTTTAAAATTTCCCATTCTTTGGAATCTAAAGGCATTAACCCTGGAGGCAGTGCAGCCTATAAACTTCATAATGTGTGAATAGTGTGTCATTTGTCTGTAAATTTCATAAAGGTAGATTGTTTTGAAAATAGAAGTGGGAAATAAGAGCTCATGAGATGCTCTGCTGAAGGGTCTCAGGTATCAGGTAGGTCAATTTTAGTCATTATTTATATCAATGTTGTGGATATGAAAACTGAATTTCCCCAATCCATTCAGGCCTGCATATTCTCTAGAAAGTCTTATGTATGCTGCCATGATACACAAAATTTAGTTTGAAATCCCCCGTTTACACATTACAGTTTCTGAAGTTTCACTGTTGGACCATTTCTCTTTCCTGTTATATTCACTTATCTGATCTCCTGTCATGACTTTAAATTACAGACACAGACACACACACACACACACACACACACACACACACACACACACACACGGACAATGTTGAAACATCGAGAACTTTCAAATCTGTATATTCAGCCCAGAGGGTTCCCTTAACTACAGATGGATATAAGCAACTTGACATTTCATATCTCCATTTGGATATCTAATAGGTATCTCAAAATGAATACATACAAACCTGAAACGGCGATGTTCATACGTACTCTAACCTCTACTCTCTTTTAGTCTTCTCTCTCAGTAGGTAGAAAATTTATCATTTGAGTTACTTATTCTAAATTTTTTTTGCTGCTTCTTGAACATACTAGGCGTATTCTGAGTTTTTGCACTTGCTCCCCAAGTATAGAACTTTTTTCCCACAGAGAGCAGCATGCCCTGTTCCTTCACTTATTCCCATTGTTTGCTCAAATATTGCCCTATTTGTTATCCTTTCTCTAACCACCGTCTCTAACATTGCACAATTCATCTCTCCTTCCCTTGCACACTCTTCTTGCTGGCTTTTTCTCTATGGAATTTATTATTTGACATACTAAATATTGTACTTATTTGTCATATATATCTTCTCACTAGAAAAAAAGCTGGACTTCTGGTATTCTGTTCATTCTATATCCCAACACCTGAATAAATTAATCATGAAGTAGAATTCAACAAAATAACTCAAGCTCTTTGCATCAAGCTTATGGGATGACTTGAAGGTTGAGCCAACCGTGATGTGGATACAAAGGACAGAATGAGTAAGGAAAGAAAAAGGGAATTCACATGACAAGAACTACCTATCAGAAAGAAAGACTGATGTATAGCAGCATAGAAAAAAAATGAACATCAACTTCTACCTAAGTTACTACTAATAGAAAATGTAGATACTCATGAAATAGTGGCAGCGAGATTTGTACTACTTTTAGGGGAGCAACAGTGAGTCTGCAATACTGAAGGTGTAAGTTCTTACACAATGACTTTAAGAATTCTCATCATTGTAAAAATAGTATCTTATAGTTGAGGAATCAAAGCAGCAATATTAACCGGTAGCAATGTTGACAAGTGAATGTCTCCATATTTTTCTCAAATTTCATTATCAATTCTTGTTTATTGAAGTTGAGCAATAATATAAAATATTGTAGAAAGTAACAGACTTCTAAAGATAGAGTATGTATTCTTCTATTTCAGAAAGGGCCAGCATCAAAAGTTTATGCTGAATGTGGAAATTAGACTGTCTGATCTTCTAAAGTAAGAGCTTTTGCAGATAAAATACCTAATTGCATGATTAACTTTTACTTCGTTTTTCATAAACTAAATTGGCATTTGAATATTTGGTTAGCAAGAGAACTTTGGATATTTTAGAATCAAATGTTTCCTTGTATTTGTTTAGCTTCTTGGTGCAGAGTCTGAAGCACTGAACTTTTTCATTGTGCATGTTTGGATCATTGTGACAACATTCTTTTATCTGGTTTCAGTGGTGCGTTCCTGGGCTTCGATTTAATAAAGGCTGAACTCTCCTTCCATCAGATGCAGCCATAGAATCAATGAATGTATAAACAGCAACTCACTCCCATAAGTAGGGCAGGACTTTATAATTTTACAGAGATTTTGTACAAAATCAGTCATGCTTTATTGTATATACAATCAATTTATATGAAACTGGCATAGAACTTTCCCCACCCATTTCTGACCCAACTGTCTGTTATTATATATCTGAATTTGTTGTATATTTAAAGGAGCAGTGCCTCATGCTCCTTAACATGCAGGTAACATGTAGCATATTGATCATGCTAATGCCTGTGAAAAAGGTCAACAAGTAGATTCACCTCCTAAAAACTGGTTATCACAGTGCTTTGCATGCAAGTGGCCTTCAAAAACATGTTAGCTCAATTTCTGCAAAATGTGAGAGCTAGCCATTTGTTTTACTTTTTTTTAGAAAATAAAATTTCCAATTTCTTTGGGTAAGATCAAATTTTAGACCCTATGTAGACAGGTGCAGTTGATAATTTTAGTGTCCATTATCTATCTATGGACTAAGCGAATCCTATGTATTAAGAGAAAGAGTGTCTTTTTTTTTGCAGCCTGAAAAATCTATTGAAGGCATTGTGTAACCTCTCTCAGTGTTTCCTGCTGAAAATCTACTTTTGCAAAATATGTTCTCATCTCTATTTAAAGTTAGGTATTCTGGTAATCTAACTTAGAAAAATCTACAGTTTTCCTCTTCACATGAAGATCCTTTTTGGAAAATATCATGATAAATAAAGTTAGATACTTGCTTAAAATTTGTTTACTAAGCCAAATGGCTTTGGTAAATTATGTTTAATTTTAGTTTAGAGAAAACTTACAGTGGCAGACATACTCTACGTTTCTGCATCTATGAAATAGGATGGACTTTTCAGTTGAGAAGTGTTTATCTTGATTATAAAAATGTTGAACAAATAAGTATCCCACTGATCACTAAACAAATAAATTACTACTGACCATTCAAACAGGAAAAGTAGTCCATTTGCGATGTACCTTTTGTAACAGGTGGTTCTTGTTGATTTCTATGGGTTCTCTGGAAATCACTGTTTTCTCTTTTCATATGGTAGTACTTCTAATTGGTAAAATCAATTTCAACAAATTTGAAGAAAATACATATAGCCTTTTTGTATGTGTGTGTGTAGCAACAATATAAAATAGAAAAGACAAAAACTTTTCACACGTATAGACATCCATCTTTACATTAAAATATTTTCATTGATTAACTGTTTATTTGAAAATTTAATAACATAATGATATATTCATTGAATTTAATTCTCCTAGGATTTCAATCGCTTTTTGAGATTGTCAAACTCTTATCCTGACAAGATAGTAGACGAAATATTCTAAAATCTCCTCCAATTACAAAATACATAACAGTACTGGATTTTAAAAGGAAGCATTTAAAGATGCATAGATGACCTGTCAGAAGGCAAGAACAATATTAGGGAAGGATAAGAGGTAAGAAGAAAAAAAAAACAAGCCTAAAATCCATGCATTAATCCAGAGCAGTGAAGGTTGAAACATTAAAGATATCTTCAAGCACACACACTAACCTGGAGCTTTAATAAAAATGGCCACCTAAGAGGTGGGAGATAAAGCCTGGAACTGTTGTTACAAGATAGGGAGTCAAATCCTGTAGGACAGTAAAAGGCTAGAAATTCAAGAGTTCTAAAACCTCAGCAACAGACGTATTTGGAGGGAACATTTAGAGAGTAGGTGGCAGACATACTCTGCAAAGATGAAGAAACTTGGCTAACTTGACTCTGGGTAAGCAGGCGGTAGGAGTCTTTTTTGAGACTCTCCTACAAGACATCCCTATAACGAACTTAGGGGGGTAAATATATTGAATTTAAAGTGCTGTTGGTTTCCTTAATGCAGGAATTCACTTTCCATCTTGTGCTCAAAGAATTATTCCATATAAAGTTTCAAATAAATGAGCATACAACACAAAACACATGAGGAAACAAGGCACCGTGAATGAGAGTCAGCAAAAACAGCAAAAGGCACAGTCGGATTCATGAGAACCCAAGATGACAGAATTATTTTATACATGAGAAAGCAAACTAAATATGGCCCGAGAAGGACTCCATACTTCTATTTTTGAGTGATTGTGGGTGAACTGCAACCCAGATTTGGTATGAAAACCTAATTTAGGAGTATGCTCCTGTGACAATCTGTGAGGCTTGGCCAGTCTCAGTGGAGTACTTCAACCATTCATACTCTACTGATGTTCAAACTGTGTTCAAATAAGACAAACGCTGAGCTGAGCTGTAACCAATACAGCTGTTTCTGTACCTCACCGCTGATTTTTGTTGTCACTTTACTTTTTGTCTATAACTTTGCTCTGATCAGAAGGCAGCCCTGGAGTTCCTCTGAATGTGCTGTGATTCTGGGGTCTGCCTGATTCACGAGTCGTTCATTGCTCAATTAAACTCCTTTAAATTTAATTCCACTGAAGTCTTTCTTTTACCATAAAGAATCCAGTGAATTTGTTAAATAGTCTTTTGATAGAGCAGAAGTTCAAACAGGAAAAAATTTATCAGAGAAGAACAGGGAGGCAAAGAGTGGGACTACATGAAAAAGCATAAAGATATTTCAAAACAAGAAGTCTTATCAGATTCTCATAAGGTGAAAATAAACAGAATACTAAGAAAACAGTAGTTACTAATGTTATCATAAAAAAAACGTTATACATACATTTCTTATGGCCCAGGTAGAGTTTTAACTCTATTAGATAAGTACTATTATTATTGTATTGTTTGATAGATGGGGAAACACGTAAGTCATCAACTAAATAACTTTCCTAAGATCCTGTAGTTGGTAAGTTGCTGAATCAAAATTAAAAGCTAGGCAGTCTAGCAGTGAAGTCTGTGCTTTCATGCATTTATTTTATCTTTAAAATTTATTAAAATATTTAACTTTTTATTTTAAAATGTTTAGCTGACAAATATATGTCAGTACTTCCCATAATTAAAATTTAATGGATAAAAACTGTGAATTTTCTAAAACCAGATAAAAGGCATGAATCTTCAGATTTGAAAAGCACAATTTATCTTAGAAGGATAAACTAAAGGAAATCCATAACTCAATATTTCATAGTGAAACTACATCAAAGACAGAGATATAGAATTTTGACAGAAGAGTGGGAAAGCTAATGAAGTTAAAATGTTGAGGAAAGGCAACTATTTACCAAGAACTATGTAACCAAAAAAACCAATTTTTTGTTTTTTCCAAAAAGAGCAGAAGAACAGAGATTTCAGACAAAACTGGATTTTAAAAGAAATGGATGCATTTTAGTTAGAAGAAGAATGATTTCAAAAGGATTTTTAAAAAGTTGGTAAGCAAAGGAAATGATAAACATGTTATAATAATGTCTATGGCGAAAGCATTAGAAAAACACAAAATGGGAAGTTTGTAAGTGTGCATGTGCACATTTGTACATGTGTGTGTGTGTGTGTGTGTGTGAGAGAGAGAGAGAGAGAGAGAGAGAGAACAAGAGAGAGAGAGAGAGAGAGAGAGAGAGAGAGAGAGAGAGAGAGAGGGAGAGGAATTGATTAGAGCTTAGATGTTCTCTAATTCTCCCAAATTGTTTAGAAGGTATATAAATATATTTATTTACTTAGTCTTGTTAAGTGAAATATGCAATTAAAAAATGAATAACCACTTAAAGAAGAGAATGCAGTATAAAATCACAAACTACAAAATGGGAATAAATAGAGAAAAAAAATCAATAAACATAAAAAGAGAACACACACAAGGGAGGAGCAAAAGGAGCACAGCAGACCAGGAACAAAGCAGAAAATAAGATGGTAAAAACACATTCATATGTATCAGTGATCAGAAAAAAAAGTAAGAAAAAGGATTACTCTTGCCAGAGGTGGAATAATGGAATAATTTTATTGAACTATCAGCAGAATTACCATTTGGCTTTATTGTATCTTATACAATATGCTGTTTACTGCATATATGTCTTTAACTATATGAGTAAGAATAGCTATAAGAGAAAAGGTACAAAGTAATATATTAGACATATGTTAAATTAGATAAAACTAGTGTGCCTAACTAATGACAAAGGATCAAGTGCCAGAAAGACACAATAATTCTAAACTTAGATAGACTGAGTATCATAGCTTGAAAATTTACTACAGCAAGATTGCCACATCTGCAAGAAGAAACAGATAATATATCAACATAATTGGATATTTGAGCATACTGCTCTTAGCATTGGATAGATCAAGTCGATAAAATAAGTGATAGGTAAGCTTGATCAAAAGCACATACACACTATAAAATAAATAACTTTGACTCAATACACTTATTCTTTCTCAACACATATGAACATTTATAAATTTGACCCATGTCATAAGGTGTAGGTCATAGAGCAAGTCTTAAAAATTTTCAGATAACTGGTATCATTTATACCACATTCTCTGTCCATAATGTAATTGATTTAAGCATCACAAACATCAAATGCCTATATATTTTGAAATTAAAAACTCACTCCTAAGATAAAGGTATGAAAGGGCATTTCACAGAAAATAGGAATCATCCATAAACATATGAAAGATTCTTGACATCATTAGAATTACAAAATGTAAATGAAGGTCTCAATGATACCTTTTAGTTCTAACAGATGGGCATATTTAAAAAGTCTGAAAATATCAAGTGTTTAAAGGGAAGTAAACGTGTTCGCGGCCCTTGCAGGTGGGAGTATGTATTGGTACAAACACTTTAGAAACCAATTAGCATGATATAGTAAGGTTCAGGATATTAAAAATTTTCAAATCTGCAATTGCACTCCCTGGGAGATGTGAACAAGAAAGTTTCCAACCACGTCATTTGTAATATGAAAAAAGCTGGAAATTATCTGTCTATCAGTAAGAAAATGTATAAATTGTAGTGTCGCCATGAGTGAATTTCATATTATTTTGAACAGGAAGAGCAAGTAATTGTAACACAGTCATTTTTTTATTCTATTGGGGTGGTTGACTTTTTATTGATTTGAAAGTTCTATTTATATAAATAATATATTGAAGGTGGCCCTCACCCAAATTGTTTTTCATTTCTTTGTTTATGTCCTTTGTATACAGGCTTTAAATATTATATACATTGATATTTTATACTACAACATTTATCTAAACTTTTAAAGTGATTTTTGCCATTGGTACTTTGTTGAGATCTTTCTCAATCTCCAAGATTTTATTACTATTGATCTATGTTTTCTTCTTATACTTTTGCCCTCCCTCCTTCCCTGACTGTCTCTTTCTCCCCTTTGCTTTTTTCTTCTTCTTCTTTTTTTAAACAAACAAAGCTTTCCATAAATACATTTTGCATAAGGGATAAAACATTCTCTTCTGTTTTTCTAGAAGCAATACGTTCCATTCTAATGTATGTTTTTCCACTGGTACCAAACTATTTACAGCAGTTCTAAACATTTTTTATATTTAGTTACATAAGGCATTTCAAACATCTGGGAAAAAAGATCCCTTAAATAATCTAGTTTTCGTAAAAAATTTTCTTCTCACTTTCATGTTTACAAATGACCTCTTGAAATAGTTTTGCAAGTTAAAGATACATTCTTGAAACTTTTAGTTGGGATGACTATTTGGATAGGGGAGCTATTGACATTTTTATTATATTGATCTTTGCTAGGAAATAACAGGTATTTTTATTTATTTAAACTGTCTTTCTCATGTTTTTAGTGAGATTTATAGACATTTTTTCCAATGATATCACACATTCTCAATAGATTCATCTACGCGTTTTAAAATTTTGCCTGCTATGATAGTTAGGTTTTTTTCCATTATATTTTACAATACTAGTCTTTAAAAAAATCTGATTTTCTTATTTTTGCACTCTCAATTTATCATCACTTTGAACATTCTTGTTATTTCTAAAATGTTTGCCATTGGTTTTCTAATAATTATATCATCAACAAATTACTGTTTTTATGTCCTATCAATTCTAATACATAACTTTTAAAAAGGCTAACAACACAGTGATTGTACTGGCTACTTCTTTGGTAGAAATGTTACACTGGGGAGAAAAGGAATCCTGACATTATTTCTGCCCTCTCATGATAATAATTACAATATTTCATCAAGTGTATTATTGTCTGTAGGTTTAAGCTAGTCTATTATGTTTAAGAATTATTTTTTCCCCTATAATGAAATCATCTTAGTTTGGGCTGCTATAACAAAATATCTTAGAATGGGGAGTTTATGAACAATTGAAATTTATTGCTCACAATTCTGGAGATTGGAAAGTCCAAGATAAAGGTGCAGGTAAATTAGGCATACATTTGGGGCCATCTGTTTTATAGACAGAATCTCTTGCTGCATGTTGGCATGGTGAAAAGGCAAGATTGAACCCTTCAACCTCTTTTATGAGGACCCTAGTCTCATTCATGAAGGTGGAGATCTCAGGATTCAATACTTTTGAAAAGGTTCTATCTGTTCATACTGTCTCATTGGGTATTAGGTTCCAACTAATACATTTTAGGGGGGAGGATACCAAAATTTAGACCAAAGAAGGAATGATATTGATTGCTAACATCTATTACAATGGCCAAATCTTTTTTCCTTTGACTTGTTAATACGGTTATCTATCTATCATCTATCTATCTATCTATCTATCTATCTATCTATCTATCTATCATCTTCTATTCATCCATTTCCTAATATTAATCATCATTGTAATCATGGCATAAGAAATGTCATTCATGGCATATTATCCTTTTACATATTATTTTATATACACTTCACTAGATTTTTGTTTAGAGATTTTTCAACTACATTACCAAATAAAGTTTTAATATTATTTTCTTTTTTGTTCTATAGTTTTTCAGATTAGGTTTCATTGCTTGAATAGCTTTGTAAAAAGAATTGGTAAACTTCCTTTCCCTATTTAGATTCTGAAACTGTTTACATATTAAAGGAATAGAAATTTTAAGTTGTGAAGAGACTAGCTGTCCCAGAATATACAAGTAAAATGTTTGTTTTGTTTAATTTGTTAACAACTTTCTTAATTTTCTTAATAGTATGATAGATCTTTCAGTAGCCAACCAATATCTTTTCCTTCCCCTATAAATATCTCTTCATTAAATAGAGAATTCTGAGCTTGATTAAGGTGCCAGTGTCCGCAGTGTTAAGACAAAAAGGCACTTTTCTTTAAGCCAGGGTAGCCATGTAAAATAGTTTTGATTAATGATATGGAAGTGGATAGGTGGAAAACTATCGTAAAAAATTAGTATTTCCTTAATAAAAAAATTAAACTCACTTGTCAGTCCTGGACCCTCTGTCTTTTCTGCCGAGAATATAGGCAAACTACTCATGTTGCAGCAGCTATCCTGTGAGCATGAGGATAAAAGTCATCTCCCCAAAGAGGAGAGAAACACACACCTGGGTTTCATTGCCCACCTCAAGACTCCTTAGAGTGTGAGAAATATAAACCCCTATTAGGTTAAGTCATGCAATCATGTTTCCAATACATACAGTTGAATATAATTTCACCTCACAAGTAATTAATTTATGCAGGTTTTCTACCCTTTCTTGAGTCAATTTTAGTAACATTTTCCAAGATGTTATACATTGCAGGTACATGAAAATATTTCAAATATAGATTTACCTTAAATGTTTTATTATTTTACCAAAAATCTGCTGTTAACCTTTTATTTTTATTATCAAGTTTTTATATTTGTGCTCTTATTTTTCCTTTTATGCTTCTATCTGGGTTTTAACTCTTATTTTCAATGAAGGAGATTTTGAATTTATTTGTGTTATTAATTTTTTCATGCTGTTTCATTTCTTTTCCTCAGTTACCTTTTTCCCCCAGTTTTCAGTTGAATACCTAGTTAATTGAATTTAGTATTTTTAGAAATAGAGTATAAGACTTTAGGTTCATGTATTTTCCTGAGTTTGTTCCTTCTGTCAATCCTTTCCCATTTTGTATCCTCATTCACTTTATTTTCTAAAGACTTTAGTAAATGTAATTTTGATTACTTCTTTTGTTATTTTTGTTTTACTGTTTTCAACATTGTGTGCTGTCAGCAATTTTGTGATCCTTATATTGCCTCAAGGTAAGATAGTGTTATTTTAAAAAACTTTTTGACTGTTTTGTGATAAGACTTATTCTAAGACAAAAACACATTGTTCAGCTGTACAAAAAATATTTTCTCTCTTCATATCCTTATTCTAAAGACTTTTTCAATTTTAAACATTTTTATGTTTATTTTTTACTTTTAAAACTTTCTTGGTAAAAACAGAGACCCATACACACATATTAATTAGCCTGGGCCTACATGGGGACAGGATGATCAATGTCATTGTCTTCCATCTCCACGTCTTGACTCACATGGAGGGCCCATGATACGTCTTGACTCACATGGAGGGCCCATGATAACAATGCTTTTTTATTCTATAATATTTCTCAAAGGACTTGCTTGAAGGTGTCTTACAGTTAGGTTTTCTTTTCATAAGTAGAGGGAGCTAGCGCAGTCGGACAAATAAAACTGCGATCCCAAACGCTCTGGGTGAAGTGTTTTACTGCCAGCACACCTGAATCCAGAACGGTGCAGCTCGGTGGGGGAGGAGCGTCCACCATTACCGAGGCAACCCGCCCTACTGGGGTACACTCCCACTGCTGACGCAGCCTGCCGTTGCCGAGGCAACCCGCCCTACTGAGG
>CAUYOR010076960.1:0-21097 GCA_963573925.1 Callimico goeldii
TAATCCCAGCTACTCAGGAGGCTGAGGCAGGAGAATTGCCTGAATCCAGGAGGCGGAGGTTGCAGTGAGCCGAGATCGCGCCATTGCACTCCAGCCTGGGTAACAAGAGCGAAACTCCGTCTCAAAAAAAAAAAAAAAAAAAAAGAAAGTGAATTGATGTAAGCATAAACTGCTAGAATAACTCTTCTGGCCGCATCCTCCCACTCCCTGCCATGCTGGTCTCCTTTCTTGGGGTTCAGTAACTGCTGTGGTCGCTGCCTGCACCAGACTTCCCAGCTGCACCCCTGGAAGTGGGGGTCGGAAACTGGACACCTGGGGCCGCACTGGCCTGGGTGCCTGTCTCAGATGAGCTTGGAGGGAACGGCAGAGGAAAGGAGCAAAGGCTCCCTCGGGGCCAGTGGGGGAGAGCCCACCCACAGGAGATAGGAGATAGCGCTTTGGGGACTTTCTGAGACTGCTGAGTGGGCAGCCAAGCTGCACCTGCAGAGTCTCTGAGCCAGGTAGCCTGTAGAGTGACAGGAAGTGGGGCCCGGGCTTGCTGGCCTCTGTCTGAATCATGCTAGACTGCACGTAAGAGGCCCAGCTCATTATAAATCCTGGCAGCCAAGAAGGAAAAAGATTCCGTAACAACTTTGTTCCTTAAATCTTTTCAGATTTAGCTAGATTCTCATTTTTTTTTTTAAGTCATTGGCTCAAGAGTGAGGTTGCAAACACCCAGTTAATCCCCAGGCTTGTGCTGAATCCAGCCCACTCCTCCGAGGTCCTAGCTCCTGCCCATGTCTGCATGCTTCTCTTTTCAGACGAAGCTCTTCATCCCCCCTTTCTGCATTTATACCACTTGAACAAGTAACAATGAGGGGGACGGAGACCGTCTCTTCTGCTTTCTTCTTCCTCTCCTCCTTCCTTGCCACTGTCGTGCTCTTACCAAATTTCAGTAATTTTGCCTCCACACCTACTTTCAGATTCCTTTGTGAGGCCTTCTCATCTTCCTCCCTAACACTTCATTATCGTTGGTGTCATTTCCCCCCAAACTTTACATATATTGATTGATTGATTGATTGCTAATAAAAATTACTAATTAGCTCAAACATATTAAAATGCATAGATAATAGTCTGTAAGACAACTGGTTTATCCTTTTCATCAGGAAACTAACACATTCTCTTATTTGTATAAAATATCAAAATAAACAGAGAGCCAAATCATGAGTGAACTGCTACAAAGAGAATTAAATACTTAGGAATACAACTTACAAGGGATGTGAAGGATCTCTTCAAGGAGAACTATAAACCACTGCTCAAAAGAATAAGAGAGGACACAAACAAATGGAAAAACATTCCATCCTCATGAATAGTAAGAATCAATATTGTGAAAATGGCCATACTACCCAAAGTAATTTATAGATTCAATGCTATCCCCATCAAGCTACCATTGACTTTCTTCACAGAACTGGAAAAAACTACTGTAAATTTCGTATGAAACTAAAAAAGAAAGAGCCAGCTTGGCCAAGATAATCCCAAGCAAAAAAAAAAAAACAAAGCAGGAGGCATTATGCTACCCAGCTTCAAACTATACTACAAAGCTATAGTAACAAACAAAAGCATGGTACTGGTACCCAAAAAGACATATAGACCAATGGAACAGAAGAGATGGTCTCAGAAAGAATGTCACACATCTACAACCATCTGATCTCTGACAAACCTGACAAAAACGAGCAGTAAGGAAAGGATTCCCTATTTAATAAATGATGTTGGGAAAACTGGCTAGCCATATGCAGAAAGCTGAAACTGCCTATGGCTCTTTTCGTATAAGGTGTAAGATGTAACCAACCTTTATTTACACCTTACATAAAAATTAACTCCAGATGGATTAATGACTTAAATATAAGACCTAAAACCATAAAAACGCTAGCAGAAAACCTAGGAAATACCATTCAGGACACAGGCATGGGCAAAGACTTCAAGACTGAAAATACCAAAAGCAATGGCAACAAAAGCTAAAATGGACAAATGGGATCTAATTAAACTAAAGAGCTCTGCACAGCAAAAGAAACTATCATCAGTGTGAACAGGCAACTTACAGAATGGGAGAAAATTTCTGCAATCTATCCATCTGACAGTGGGCTAATATTCAGAATTTTCAAAGAACTCAAACAAATTTACAAGAAAAAGAAAATAACCCCATCACAAAGTGGGAGAAGGATATAAATAGACATTTCTCAAAAGAAGACATTTATGCAGCCAACAACATATGGAAAAAAGCTCATCATCACTGGTCATTAGAGAAATGCAAATCAAAACCACACTGAGATACCATCTCCCGCCAGTTAGAATGGTGATCATTAAAAAGTCAGGAAGCTACAGATGCTAGAGAGGATGTGAAGAAAGGAATGCTTTTACACTGTTGGTGGGAGTGTAAATTAGTTTAGCCATTGTGGAAGACAGTGTGGAGATTCCTCAAGGATCTAGAACTAGAAATACCATTTGACTCAGCAATCTTATTACTAGGTATATACCCAAAGGATTATAAATCATTCTACTATAAAGATATATGCACACGTATTTTACTGTGGCAACATTCACAACAGCAAAGACTTGGAACCAACCAAAATGCCCATCAATGACAGGATGGATAAAGAAAATGTGGCACAAAGACACCATGGAATACTACAAAGCCTTAAAAAAGGATGAGTTCAAGTTCTTTGCAGGGACATGGATGAAGCTAGAAATCATCATTCTCAGCAAACTAACACAAGGACAGAAAACCAAACACCACACGTTCTCACTCATAAGTGGGAGTTGAACAATGAGCACACATGGACACAGGGAAGGGAACATCACACACCAGGGCGTGTTGGGGGCTGGGGGGCTAGGGGAGGGATAGCATTAGAAGAAATACCTAATGTAGATGACAGGTTGATAGGTGCAGCAAACCTCCATGGTACGTGTATACCTATGTAACAAACCTGCATGTTCTGAACATGTACCCCAGAACTTAATGTAAAATTTTTAAAAAGAAAAAAAAATGGCTGGGCATGGTGGCTCGCACCTGTAATCTTAGCACTTTGGGAGGCCAAGGGGCAGATCACAAGATCAGGAGTTCGAGACCAGCATGGCCAACATAGTGAAACTCTGTCTCTACTAAAAATACAAAAAATTAGCTGGGCGTGGTGGTAGGCACCTGCAATCCCAGCTACTCAGGAGGCTGAGGCAGGAGAATAGCTTTGAACCTGGGAGGAGGAGGTTGCAGTGAGCTGAGATTGCACCACTGCATTCCTGCATGGGCGACAGAGCGAGACTCTGCCCCCCGCAAAAAAGGGTACTAAAGAAGCCATGAAGATAAGTCAACAAAGTCAAATTTAGAGAGATCCAAAATAAATTCAAAGATACCATGCTGACTTGAAAAGTTAAATACTAAGTTCTTCGTTGTGAGATTCAGAACCTTTGATCTGTGATAACCTTTAGTCTAGAAGACAGTCACTATAGGCTGTTTGTCTTAAGAGTGTTTAATGAAGTTCTACTTCGAAGAAGTTTAATCTCAGAGATTTCTTAGAAAGCCAGTCTCCATATCTAAAGTTGTCCTGGAACACTAGCTAGCTCCCCTGAGTTTTTAACCTTTCTTGTTCAAAACACTATGCCTCAATACATTTTTACTAAACTAAAATGATACTCCGTCATTTTACTTGTTTTCACTTATTTGAACTGTTATACATAAACAGAAGCATAAATAAAAGGAAAGATACAAAACTCCCAAAACAGAGGGTTGAGTATCTTTCACTACCAAGAAAAAGCAGTGAATAGTACAAAGACACTCCGAAAATAGATCCCCTACTTCCTAAGCCAGCAAGTCACTTACTTAGGCCATCTTACAAATACTCATTTGCTTTTTCTGCCTTCCAAAATGCTGAAAGATGGTTCTTCACATCTCTTGCCTTTCTGCTTGAGAGTAGAATCACTGACTGTCTCTGCTCAAGACTACCTTTTGAAGGATGTTTGTATGCAGGAAAATAAAGTGTCTCTCTTCAGCAAAGGATAGACATGCTTACTGTTCATTATAAAAGATTCAGGTTCTACAATTCAAGGCGCCCCTACTGTGATGCAACTTTATATGGGGTCAGGTAGCCCTCTGTATCACTGTGAAAACAGGCTCAGGAACTGGTATGAATGCTGCTACTCTAGCTAATTATGTTGCTGTAATATTCTGTCCTTTGACTCTGCTGCAGTTACTCACAAAATTTGTTACCCAGCAAGTAGAGTAAAATCTCAGACCCTTTACAATTCTCAACATGTTTATGTTTGCTATGGTTTGAATGTTTTTGTCTCCTCCAAAACTCATGTTAAAACTTAATCCCTAATGACACACTGTTGGGAGGTGAGGCCTTATCAGAGGTGTCTCCACCCCGATGAATGGATTAACGCAGCTATAAAAAGGGCTTGCAAGAGTAGGTTCACTCTATCTTATTCTTAAGCTATGTGAGGACACAATGTTCCTCTCCTTCAGAGAATACAGCATTCAAGGCACTATCTTGGATGCAGAGAGACTGAGGCCAAACCTGCCAGCACCTTGATCTTGGACTTTCCAGCTTCCAGAACTGCAAGAAATTAATTTCTGTTTTTTTGTAAATTACCAAGTATGTGGTATTTTGTTACAGCAGCACAAACTAGACTAAGGTGATGATAAATTAGGTTGATTTACTCAACATATTCATTAGTTAAATGGTGCAGAAGCATTAAAAATATTCAGTGATAAAGATAGTACCTGACTTACAATTCAACTTAAGTTTTCAACTTCACAATGGTACAAAAGCAATATGAATTCAGCAATTTTCTTGCAATGCTGGGCAGCTGCAGCAAGCCACTGTTCCAAGTCAGCCACATGCATATTTTTGACTCACGAGTTTTTTCAAGACATAACCCTATCATAAAGTGAGATGTACCTATAAAGTGCTATGTTGTATCAAACAGTACCTGGCGGCCTGAAAAAATTTAAGCTGTTCTTAAAATATCTAACATAAATGGAAGTGATCAAAATACTTCAATGCCAGATAGTATCTTGCAATACTTGCCAATATTTCTAATTTGGACCAGATACGTCACTACTGAGACAGAAAAACTGAAACAGGGAAAGTGTTCTAGTAATTTTCATGCCACGTTTTTTATACCATGCAAACATAAAATTTGACAATAAATGAGGCATTATTTTCATTTAAGGAAGGGGTCTGGAAAACGCAGGCAATATGTGGTTTTATAAAGTATATACAATGTTGTAACATAAATGTGTTTATAAAACAACAAAATCTCTATTATTTCTAAAACAAGCTACAGAATTTAAGCTGGATAAGATCTCCACTCCTCTAGGCAAGAGACACATGTTATTTTTCAAAAGTTAAAAAATAGTCCAGTACAAGCCAGACACAGTGCCTCACACCTATAATCCCAACACTTTGGGAGGCTGAGACAGGCAGATAGCTTGCATCCAGGAGTCTGAGACTAGCCTGGATAACAGTGTTACCCCATCTCTAGAAAAGAAATCAAAATTAGCCAGGTGTTGTGCCTGTAGTCCTAGCTACACATGAAGCTCGCTTGAGCCCAGGAGATGGAGCAGTAAGCCATGATCACTCCATTGGACTCAGCCACTCAACATGGGTGACAGGTGAGACCCTGTCTCCAAAAAAAAGGTAAAGTACAAGGGCTGATTCCGTAATAAACGTAGCACAACTTAATGTGCCCAAATAATAAGTAAACATGTGTTTACCAATGATGCATTCATTTCTAAAAATAATTTTCAGATTTTCTCTTTTTAATTGCTTAAGTTATATTATAAATCATGCAAAAAAAGTAAGTCTTAAAGCCTTGCTTTATCATTCATTTTAGTCTCTAGACAGAAATACAAAATTCTATTGACTATTCCAAAAAAACCCTGACAATTAAAAGAAGAAAATGGGCCACCACTGAGTATACTCAATCAAGAACTGAAAAATAGAGATTTTAAGTAGGGGCATTCTAGCCAAGTAAAGATAGTAGACTAAATATAATCACTTATTTTTGCTGCCTTTAATAAAACATAGCCATGAGTACTACTACATGCTAAGTCTCCTGCCTCCTCCTAGTGAGGCACCATACCTGTGGGTGGTCTTAAAGACCCACAACACACATAAATAAATATAAATGGATGATTATATAAAATAACAGTAATAATGTTTTTGAAGTAAAGAGAATCAGGCCAGGCGTGGTGGCTCACGTCTATAATCCCAGCACTTTGGGAGGCCGAGGCGGGTGGATCACGAGGTCAAGAGATCGAGACCATCCTGGTCAACAAGGTGAAACCCCATCTCTACTAAAAATACAAAAATTAGCTGGGCATGGTGGTGCGCGCCTGTAGTCCCAGCTACTCAGGAGGCTGAGGCAGGAGAAGTGCTTGAATCCAGAAGGCGGAGGTTGCGGTGAGCCGAGATTGCACCATTGCACTCCAGCCTGGGTAACAAGAGCGAAACTCCGTCTCAAAAAAAAAAAAAAAAGAAAGAAATTGATGGGATGTGATTATCGAGCAGAATGTTGTGGAAAACAGTAAATAAATGCCTGATTCATGTCTCAGCCTACTCAAAGAAGGGAGCCCATTGAAAACAGACCCTCCCATCAAATAAGTCACATTGAAATTCCCGAGAATGCTGGTTTCCAGGCTTTTACACTTTAATTTAGGAGAATCTTTCCCCTTCAAAGTGACATTACATAGACCTCCAAAGTATAACAATAATAACAGCAGAACTCCTCTGTTGGTGAAGAGGCCAAGATCCAGGTGCCTCACTCCCTCAGTTCTACCCCTCCTCTTCCTCCTTCTCCTCCGCTCTTCCTGCCCTGCCTTAGGGTGTATATTGGAAAATCATTTCAGAAGCACTCTATCCATCTATCTATCTTATTATTTTTGAGACAGAGTCTCACTCTGTCACCCAGGCTGGAGTGCAGTGGCGCCATCTCGGTTCATTGCAACCTCTGCCTCCTGGGTTCAAGCAATTCTCCTGCTTCCGCCTCCAGGTAGCTGGGATTACAGGCACATGCCATCATGCCTGGCTAATTTTTGTATTTTTAGTAGAGACAGGGTTTTGCCATGTTGATCAGACTGGTGTAGAACTCCTGAGCTCAGATGATCTGCCCACCTTGGCCACCCAAAAGTGTTGGGATTACAGGCGTGAGCCACGGCACCCATCCCTATCTATCTATCTAGGACATCTTTTTTTGGAAAATCACCCACTTCCTCGTGTGTGTGTGTGTGTGTGTGTGTGTGTGTGTGATTGATTTATATATACATATGAGATTGATTTAAGGAATTTAAGGAATTTGGGTTGGCAGGTCCAAAATCTGCAGGTGAATTCAGCAAGCTGGAGATTTAGGGAAGAGTTGGTGCTGAAGTTCAAGTCCAAAGGCCGACTTCTGGCAGAATTCCCTCTTCTTCATGGGCAGGTCAATCTTTTTATTAAGGCTTTCAATTGATTGGAGTAGGCCCACCCACATTATGGAGAGCAATCTGCTTTACTCAAAGTCTCCTGATTTAAATGTTAATCTCATCTAAAAAGTATCTTCACAATATCCAGGCGTGTTTGAGCCCATGGCCTGGGTCGCATGGCCTAGCCACGTTGACACATAAAATTAACCATCACACTAGCAAATGGAAGAACACCATTAATTTTCCAAATCAAGGCACTTTCTCTGAGGTTACTTCTCATGGGCTCTGAGCAGGCAGCCCTGGATCCCTGGAAGAGGGGTTAGCTCTTCTGAGTGTGGGACTCAGTTTTTGTCCAGCTTCTTTTTCTTTACTGACTTGGTGGAATATCACGAATGATAAATTATATATATATATGTATTATTATTATTGTTTCCTGAGATGGAGTCTCTCAGTGTCACCCAAGTTGAAGTGCAGTGGCACAATCTCGGCTCACTGCAACCTCCGCCTTCTGGGTTCAAGTGATTCTCCAGCCTCAGCCTCCTGAGTAGCTGGGGCTACAGGCGCACACCACCGTGCCTGGCTAATTTTTTGTATTTTTTTTAGTACAGACGGGGTTTTACTACATTGGCCAAGCTGGTCTTGAACTCCTGACCTCGTGATTTGCCTGCCTCAGCCTCCTAAGGTGCTGGAATTACAGGAGTGAGCCACCACACCTGGCTTATGAATGATATTTTATAGTACTGCTCCTTTCAGTCTGGTGAAATAGGTGAGTAAGAGGAAAAGCAGAGGATGGAGATAAGCTGGGCATTAGGCTTCATTTGACATGAAATTCATTGGTTAATCCTGAGCTCCTTACCATGGAGATTTACAATGTGTTTCTATTTCAGGACTGGTTCAAATGTCTCCCATTTTTTGACTCCTTCACCAGCTCCTCAAAGCCACACCCCTCCTGTAGGCTCTCGTGGTACTTTTGTTTCAGGTGGAAATCTGTATGGTGGTGTCTGGTGAGTGAAAGCAGAGACGAGTGATACGGACATCAAGCTCTGTGAGTGTTGGTGGACTGTGGGCCCAGGCAGAGCTAGAGCTGCTCGGGAGAGCTTCAGGGATAAAGAGGAATGTTATCTACCAACCAGGGAGAAAGAAATTGAGAGTATGAAACGATCATGAACATATATGCACTTAACAACATGGCATTGGAATTTATAATACGACAATAGACAGAATTACAGAGAGAAATGGAAGAGAATAGAAAGCTCAGAAACGCACATACACTCACACCAACACACACAAATTGTAGGAGAATGGATTGTTTTGTAGACAATGTTGGTAAAACTATCTACTCTATGGAGAAAAAGCAGAGTAAGACCTGTACCCAAAAACTTAACATATGTATAAATGTATTAAAGATCAAAAACTGAAAGGAAGAATTATAAAGTTAATAAAATGTCAGGTCAGGGGAAAAACAGAATATCTAAGGGCTTGGTAAAACGTGATTTTAACATACATTTAGAAAACTTGGGTATTCAAAAGGAAGAAGGACAGAACACAAAAATATGCAATGTTAAATATGAGAAAACATAATTGCAGATGCAAAAGAGTTTTATTTTAAGGACATTTTATGTTAATTATTTGGTAATAAATTTAAAAATTTGGAGGAAGTGGGTGATTTTCTAGAAAATTGTGTCATCACTATTATCTCATGGAGTAAAAAACCAGAATAAACCAATAATCATAAAAGAAATAGGGATGTTTAAAGGATCTACCACCTAAAGAGTCCCCAGCTGGAACTGAAATGTAGAGTGTATATTAGCTATTTTTATGGGCTTAGTGATATTTTTCCTAGATGTGATGATCTTATTGTAGAAATTTGGAATGTCCTTATTTTTAGGAGACAGTGCAGAAATATCTAAGGGTGAAAATCATGTTAATAATTTACATTCAAATGATTCAACAACAAAAAAGGGTTTACCTGGGCACACGTAGACATGAGAGACAGCGAATGTGATGACGTGGTGACTAGCAGTGCATTGGGCGATGGGTGCGTGTCAGATTTTCTGCAGGTTGGAAAAGTGTTTTAAATGTTGCAATGAGAAGAAGGCTCGAAAGTTTTCATAAACGAGCCCAGCTTATCTTCAGGAAACACATTTTATGATAGCTGAAGTATAAGTACTCCAGACCATATAAAAGCATGAAAAGCACTCCAATTAATTTATAAAGCTAGCATAATCTTAGTATCAGCTCACAGTCAAGATAATGAGTTCATTCACTGATTGATTACACATTTACTGAGGCAGGCATTGAAGATACAAGGCTGAATCTAGAGATGCATGGTCTGAGCCACCTGGAACTTCCCGTCTGGGGAAAAGCACACGCAACGATCACCTAAACAAGGGATGAAAACCACCACCCTGAAGGAGAGGCAGCACGTAGTGCACTAGCGCTCCAAAGGGGGTGGCTTTCCCCAGAGGAGTTAATCGGGATGGGGAAGGAGGAAGGGTGTTCAGGGAGAGGTCCCAGCCTAGGGACAGCCTTGGTAGGAAGAAGCACATCATGGACTCCTGCCTGAGACACCAGTAGTTGGAGCAGAAGAGGGAGGGCATGTACAGGGCCGAAATTGCAGCTGGATGGCAGGTGAGATGGCCCCAGGGACATAGAGGCCACATCCTGGAATGTTGTTTTTATTCTGGGAGCAACCAGAAGTCATTGAAGGGAGCTCTGGCCTAACCAGTTCTGGGTTTTGCAGAGATTGCTCTGAATAGATCCAGGAGACCTAAAGGGGATGTGGGAGACTACTGGGCAACGAAGGTGGCTGGACCAGGAAGGTGGCGGGGGTGGGGAGAGAGCAGGACTGCTTGAGGTTAAACTTGGACTTCCTGAGAGAGATGCCAAGGATGAGATTAGGGCTTCTAGCCTGAACCCCTGGATGGGGCTGGGGGAGTCATTTTTGAGACACTCAGGAGGATGCCAGGTGAGTAGCTGCAAATAGAGGCCTACTGCTCAGTGGAGGGGGTGGGCTGTGGCACCCATTTCTTAATCTCTGCATTTAGGGAAGGTCAAAACCTGAGGAGACTGCTGGAAAGAGGGCACTGAGAAGAGAAGAACGTGTATGAATGCAACATCAGACTGAACTCGGCGATGTATCAAAAGAAAAATGCATCCTCACTCTGTGAAATTTCTTCCAGGAATGCAGGGATGTTCAGCATTAGGAAAGCAATACTTGCAATTAATTCCATTAATAACTGAAATTAGAAATGTGAGACCATATCAACGGATTTGCAACAGCATTTAAGAAAATTCAGCAGCTATTCCTACTCTGAGAGGAAAAGAGGAAAAATTCTTTAATATGAAATGTCTACCAAACCCCACAGCTGTTACTGTTGAAATCAGGAATGGAAAAAGAAGTGTGCTATTGCCACTACTTTCAACATTGTTTTAAAGGCTCTAGTTCATGCTATAAAATATGAAAACAAATATATTGGTACACATAGTAAACTGAAGAGGAAAATTACTTCCAGACGATGCTTGTTAACCTAGAAAAACGAGATTCTAAAATCACCCAGTAAATTTAAGGTTGCTAGATATAAGATAACTGTACAAAAATGAAACTTTTTTTAAATACAAGCAATAACCAATTACAAATAGAAATGGGGAAATATTTTTATAATAATGATAAAATCACAAATAAATTTATAGGAAGAACTTTACAGAGAAAATACAGAACCTCTACAGTGAAAACTATAATTTAAAAAAAAATAAACTTAATTGAAGGTTAGAATAAAGAGAGATATCTTCTGTAGGAAGACTTCATATCATAAAAACATCCATCTGAGACAAAAATGTACATCATTCTCAAATATATAGATGTATTGCCATTTTAATAGATATTGCTATAGTGTTTTTGCTTGTTAGTTTGATTTTGATTTGGGAGGTACAGATGGAAAACAATTTTTAAAGTCATGAGGAAGATAAAGTTTGTTAGAATTGCTAACACATTTTTGAAAAGGGAAACTAAAGCATATATTATTTATCAGCATGAATATTTACTATAAATATTGTCATGAAAATAATATAATACTGGCAAAGGAAACTGACAGAGATAAATAGAGCAGAGATTAATGGAATAGATCCAAGTATATATAGAAGCCTAATTAATCACAAATGTGACATTTCAAGGTGGTGGGAAAGAAGTATTTAATAAATGGAATGTGCATAATGACTTTCTGGAAACAGAGTTAGACTCACTGCATTCCATATGCAAAATCACATTCCAGATGGAATAGAGATCTAAATAGACACAATAGCAAAAAGTCTAAAAATTGTAATTCAAAAATTGTCTTCAAGTTTAGTGAGCATCAGAATAAAAATTGTATTTTAAGACCCATAAAGTCTCAAAGAAAATATTGCTGACTAAATGAACACTTAAAATACCTGGCAAAATGACAGGGTAAAACAAAGCATCAGAAAAAGGGAAGCAGGCCAGGTGCAGTGGCTCACGCCTGTAATCCCAACACTTTGGGAGGCCCAGGCAGATGGATCACTTGAGCTCAGGCATTCATGACCAGACTGGACAGCATGGCAAAACCCCATCTCTACACACACCACACACACAGACACACACAGAAGCAATCAGGGGAAAGTAGACAAAGGGTAATACCCTACTATTTAAGGAACTCTTCAAAAGAAAAAAAAATAAATGGTAACCCTAATGTAATAGGTCAAGGGTCAGATTCTAGTGTTAGATTTTTAAGAACCCATCCTGGCCAACATGGTGAAACCCTGTCTCTACTAAAAATACAAAAATCAGCTGGGTGTGGTGGTGTGTGCCTGTAGTCCCAGCTACTGGGGAAGCTGAGGCAGGAGAATTGCTTGAACCTGGGAGGCGGAGGTTGCAGTGAGCCAAGATTGTGCCACTACACTCCAGCCTGGCACCTGGCAACAGAGCAAGACTCTGTCTCAAAAAAAAGAACCACAATTTCCTCTCCTTGGAGGTCAAGATGAATAATTATGTTCTTCTTAGTAATATAAAAGACCCACAGTATTTCTCATTTGAAAAAAAAAGAACTTTTCATGTGAGAAGATAATCTCTTATTCTCTTATTAAATAATGAGATCTAAATGAATTTCAGATTGGAATTCTAGCATGCATTTTCTGGAGACAACGGACCTCACATGTGCCTGGTCAGGTGAATCAGTGACTGATGGGCCCAACCGCTCAGTGATGGGGAGCCCAGCCTTGGGGGGCCCGGCCCAAGAGCATATAACCCCAGTGCACTCGTTCATTCTCACACCTCCTTAAAGAACTACCTGGGACTGGGTGATCGATGAAGACGTTTATTTGATTCACGGTTCCACAGGCTTCACAGGAAGCATGACTGGGAGGCCTCAGGAAGCTTACAATCATGGTGGAAGGGGAAGGGGAAGCAGGCACATCTTACCGCAGTGGAGCAGGAGAGAGGGAGGGAGGGAGGGGGTAAGCGCCACACACTTTTAAACCATCAGGTCTCCTTCTAACTCACTCACTATCACAGGAACAGCATGGGGGAAATCCGCCCCCATAACTCAATCACCTGCCACCAGGTCCGTCCTCCAACACTGGGAAGTACAGTTCAGCCTGAGATTGGGGTGCAGGCTCACGGCCACACCATATTACCCAGAGACTTGGATAACGCTCATTTTCCACGCATGCCAGGTGCTCCCCAGTCTATCTAAACTCAATGTCAGATGTCATGTGCATGCCTCTGTCTTCAGATACCTTTTTAAATGTCATACAACAGTGGTCATTACATACCAAGTGATGGTCTATCCTGGAGGAATTTTTGTGTCTTTAAATTATTAAAAATCAGCCTGGGCAGCATCGTGAGACTCCATTTCTATAACAATTTAAAAATGAGCTGGGCATGGTGGTACGTGCTTCTCTGGTCCCAGCTATTTGAGAGGCTAAGGCAGGAGGATCACTTGAGGCCAGGAGTTCAAGGCTTCAGTGAGCCATGATCTTGCCGCTGCACTCCAGCCTGGGTGACAGAGCAAGACGCTGTCTCTAAACAAGAAACAACAAAAACCAAAATACAAAATCCTTCTGGGGTTCATAGCCCATAGAAGTGAATTATGGGCTAGAACCACTAAGAGACATGCATGTGTGAATGTCTCTATTAGAGACATTAGAGCCCAAAAGTGGAGGAGTGGATGTAGGAGTCTGGTTTTTGCAATACACCGTTACCATTCCCAGATTGTCTTTGACCTCTGCCCCCTGGCTGGGGCACGTTGAACATCTAAAGACGTGGATGCACTTCACAGGCACCTTTGGCCAAGTAATGACATGCTCAGGGCTACTTTTGCAGCTTGATGAAGCCCATCATGACCTCCTGGGGCTTGCTTATTGATCTGACTTGATTAACAACCTGTATCCTTAGAGAATACATGGAGCCCTCCTCCTCTTCTGTCGTCTCTATTTCCCTCGAAGCAGACAAAGGTGAGTGACAGCCTGCACCAGGATGTGTTTGGGGGAAGCTCTTGGGAGATTTTCTCTTTTATCATTTGGAGGCAGAGTTAGCCGACCTGAGAAGGGCTGCTGTTCCTTCCTGTGCTGTGAAGGCCTGGTGGGCGGTGCATTCGCTGGTTAACAATTGCAGAGCTTACCCAGCCTGCTTCCAGGAAGCTCAGCTCAGCTCTGATGTCTGATGTTACAGCAGGGACATGGTTTCTTCTTCACACATGCATGTCTCTTAGTGGGTTCTGGGGACATGTCTCCATGAGACTTTGATGCCCATGATGTTTAGAATTTCTCTCTTTTCTTTTCCTCTTCCTTTCTGGAATAGTCTGTTTTCACACCGATATAAAGAACTACCTGAGACTGGGTAATTTATGAAGAAAAGAGGTTTAATTGACTCACAGTTCCACAGGCTGTACAGGAAGCATGGCTAGGAGGCCTCAGGAATCTTACAACCCTGGTGGAAGGTGAAGGCGAAGCAGGCTCGTCTTACCATGGTGGGGGGTGGGGGGGAGACAGAGAGAGAGAGCGCGTGAGCGAGAGCGAGAGCGAGAGCTCCTGCCAGTGTGAGCAAAGGGAGGTGCCCTATACCTTTAAAGAAACAGATCTCATGAGAATTCCATCATGAGACAGACAAGGGGGAGGGTGCTAAACCATGAGAAACCAACCCATGATCCAATCACCTCCCAGCAGGCCCCTCCTTCAATATGTGGGAATTACAATTCGATGTGAGATTTGGGTGGGGACTCCCCTCCCCTCCCTTCCACTCTCTTTTTTCTTTCCTTTCTCCTTACCTCCCTCCCTCCCTCCCTTCCCCTTTCTTTCTCTCTTCCTCTCTCCCTTCCTTTCTCTCTCGACAGCCTTCCTGTTGCCCAGGCTGGAATGCAGTGTGGTATGATCAAGGCTCACTGCAACCTCCACCTCCTGGGCTCAAGCAGTCCTTCAATCTCAGCCTCCTGAGTAGCTGGCATTATAGGTGCACACCACCACATCCAGCCAAGTTTAAAAATTTTTTGTAGACATAGGGTCTCACTATGTTGCCAATGCTGGTCTAGAACCCCTAGGGTCAAGCAGTCCTCCCACTTCTGCCTCACAAAGTGAGGATTTCAGGGGCATGCCATCTCGCCCAGTCTAAGCTGGCTTCTCATCACTGAAGTCTCAGTGCTCTGCATGGGTGAGCCAGGCTTGTGTCTTCGAGGAAGGCGGTGTGGTTTTTCTCACTGAGCATTTTGGAGCTGGCATTCCGTGGGTCAGGGTTCAAGCAATGCTGTTTTAGGTATGTCACACCTATCACTTAATTTATAGGAGAGTCCTACACTCAGGTCCTCCCAGGCACATTTTACAGACGTGGAAATTAAACCTTGGAGAATTTAAGAGACTTGTCCAGGGTCACACAGGGGACTGCCGTCTAGAGGAGAGAACTCTGAGCTTCACCCCTGCGCTCAGCATGTCTTTGTGAAGTTTTGTATATGAACAGTATTTCCACTGGCTCACCCTTATTTATCTGAGAGACTATTACTAGTGTTACTGAATTACATGTAACATAAAGAAAATTTCCTGGAAGGATTCAAGGCGACATAATTAAGATTCTTTCAATTAGGAGATTTAGAAGAGGTGTAGGGTTTCATGTCTCATCAGGTAAAAGTCAGCAGGGGGCTTGGGCTCAGAGGCCAGTAGTCCTGTGGGGAGGTGGTGGAAGTCCAGAGATGCCCTCTGGGCTTGTCCTTGCACAAGGCCACCTGCCCGTCCTTTGGCGGGAGTCCCCAACCCCCCAGGGGCGTGGGCCCTGAGGCCACTGTGACCCGCAGCTGGCCTGGGAGCGGCCGGCCCAGGACAAAGTTCTCAACAATTGGGAAACAAAAGAGGAAGACTCCATTTATTCCATTTACACAACAATCAGGCCTTTCATTCCTTTGGGGAAACACGTCCTCCGTCAGCAGGTTGGGGCTGTCATGAATGGTGCTGAATGGAGCGTTTCCAGCTGCTGAGCCCTAGTGGGGTGCGGGGTCCACTCAGGAAGCCTGTGTCCCTGCACCGTGTGCCTCCCGGAGCTGGCATGGGGTCCTCGGGGGTGAAGGAGGCGCACCCCAGCCTGGGGCTCACTTGGGTGATGGAAGAGGAGTCACATATCATGGGAGATCGTCCAGCTCCCTTCGTAAGATCCCAGCTACCTCCAGCCTCATACATATAACTATGAATTAATATTAACTATGAATGATTTATCCATGAGGGAGGGAGAGAGAAGGCTCTCGAAACGACGGCGGGACTGGTGTGGAGTGAGCCTTCTGTGCCGGGAGCAATCCGTCTCTCCCAGTTTCTCTCTTTTTCCCTCTCTCCCGAGCTCTTTCCCCACCCTCTGTCTCTCTCTTCGACCCCTTTCTCCTCGCCTCCCTTGCTGTCCGCCTCTGTCTCTCAGCAAGTCCTAATGACAGGGTTTGTGCTCTTGGAAAACTCCTTGTGTCTGAGGCCACCCTGCAGAGGTCCCGGAGCGGGGCTTCCTTCTGAAACCAGCAGGAGTGTGTGCTTTGGGGGCCTGTGAACCAGGGAGAGCTGCCAGCCTCTGACCAGCTTGCCCGGGCCTCCACTCGCAGCACAGAAACCTGGCACCAGCTGCACTGGAGATTTCTGCAGGAATGCTGCGTTCAGTGGTGTTTGCAGAGAGGGGCAAGGCAGGGACTTCTGTAAAAAGAGCACTCACTCCTATTTAAAGCTGCTCCCCCTCCGGTGGCATTTCATGCCCACCTGTTGCAGTGTCTCGAGGTCAGACATGAGGGTCCTCGACTCTGCTTGAGTGACCCTGGCCACGCCCCTTCCCACACCACCCTCCGGAGAGCAGGGCTCAGTTCTTCAGAGCGTTCCGAAGGGACGCTCGCCCACTCCGTCTCCTTAGCTGTTCCCTTTAAGGACCGACTTCCCTCCAGAGGGAAATTCCTGAAACCCGGCAGTTGACAAACCCACACACCCTCGGGAGGGCTGGGCGCCAGATAAAAAGCCCTCCGAGGTAGCCCAGCCCCTCCTGGGGACGGCTGCTGCTGCCAGGGGACCCAGCAGAGCCGCGGACCTGCCGCCCAAACTCCCAGCAGAGCCTGGGACCTGCCTCCAGGACCAGTCCCCCACCAGAAGAGCCCAGGACCTGCCGCCTGGACCCCCCCAAATCCCGCAGAGCACAGGACCTACCTCTGAGATCCCCACCCCCCAGCAGAGCCCAGACCTGCCTCTAGGACCCTCCAGCAGTGTGGGGGCCTGCTGCCCGGACCCCCGCCAGAGTGCCCCACCCACCTACTCCCGGCCTGCCACAGTCACCTGTGACCCTGGTCCTAAAAGGCGGTGAGCCCCGGGGGCCTGCACCTGAGGGAAACGGGTCTTCTGTTTCTCTGGCTTGCTCTCGGCTCTCCGCAGCACCATCTATTTCTGTCTTTCCTTCTGGAAAGTGTGCTTTGCCAGTGACTAATTGCAGGCTGTGCCGAGATTGTTATCACCTGTCACCTGCACGCAGGACCCAAGCCCATCGGGGGAATTAAGAGATAAACCTGCGACTGCAGCCCGACCTGGCAGGCCACCTGCCTCCCGCAGGCAGAAACCAGAAGCTTCCCCGCCAAGACCTCCAGGGCCACCTCTGGCCCCGCTGGGGGCCACTGGCATGTGGCCGTCGAAGTGACCCCCGGGGGCCCCACGGCCACCCCTAGAAAGGCTGACGCAGGCGTCTGAGGAGCAGCCACCTCCCTGCAGGCTGAGCGGAGCCCTGGATGGAGCTTGGCATCCAAGCCCCTCATGTCTGCCCTGTTGAGGCTGTGTTTAGTGCTGCCCCTGGCAGTCCCCCGCCACAACGCGCAGCGCTGGGAGCCCTGCACAGGTAAGGCGAGGTGCGGGGACTTGGGTGGGTGGGGGAGGGTCTCGCAGGGGAGCTAGAAGGGGTGTCGAGTCGCAAATGCCACTTTCTCACACTGATGGAAGCCGAGGCGCCGGTGCCGGCGGACGATTTGGCAGGGCTGGCAGGTAGCACCCTGGGGAGACGGGCAGAGGCGGGAGGGGCACAGGTGGGGAAGATGAAAGCGCAGGGCAGGCGGCGGCAACAGAGACGCGGCTCTTCAGAACGAGAGCAGGGTGGGGACGAGCTTCAGGAGCGGAGCGGCAGCCACAGGGGCCTCCACAAGTGCTTACCTGCTGGGTCTCCTGGGAGAGCCTGACACCTGCTTTGGGAATGAAGAATGAAGTCGCAGGAGGCGTTCCCTGTGGGGAGGCCCCCAGCCAGCACTCGGCAAAGCGAAGGGCCACACCGGGCCTGCCCTTTCCCCACAGGAGCAAGAAATCAGAGACGCAGGCACAGCCCCAAGCACACCACCCTCCGGGGAGCAGGGCTCAGTTCTTCAGGGCGTAACTTCAGTCTGAGGGGACAGCCGGGGGCTGGCTCGCCGGCCGGCCGGCCTGGCAGGGCCTGGAGGTTTCCTTCCCACCTTTCAGAAAGGCCATCTGGCTTGCTAATGACCGTGGCACACTAATAGTTTGCTAGAGTTTCTACTGAGGGATTTTACTTTTCAACCAAAATTTAAGAAACAGTGTAACAGGCGAACTTGACCTGGTCACTAGAAAGCCGTTCCAGGACGTGAATTGGTGACTGAGCACTGAGGCTTGGCAGCGGGGCTGTCGGGGAGGCCGGGAGATGGCTTGGGCTGCTGCTTGTTTTCGAGTCAGCATCCTTGGTTCCCTGGAATAGATGAAGTCCACCCCGGGCACCAGGCCACAGCTCCCTGCTCGATGACACTCAGATGCGATGACATGACCAGGGGATGGCCACGGTCACCGGAATATGGAAGGCGCTGACCCGAGTGAGGGGTGGGGGTGGGGGTCATAAACGTGTCCGGCCACCCAGGGCCGGCCGACTGTGATTCCAGGACAGCCCTCGGGCTGCGCATTGGGAGGCAGGCTGCCCCCCCCTCCCCCGTGCTGGAGCCACTGCCCTGGGTGTCCGGGGCGGGACGGAGGCCCCTGCTTGCTCCCCGGGCTCCAGCACAGCTGCACCTGCCCGCAGGGACTGCCTTGGAACCGGGTGATTCTGCAAACAAAGCGAGCGCCAAGTCAGCTTGTCGCAAAATCCCCTGGCTTCACGCGACCGAGGCACTGCCAGCCCTTCTCCCTTCCCTGCTGGGGACCCCGGGGCGGCGAGCGACAACTCAGCACAGCCTGGAGTGGGGAGGGGGGGAATGAGTCACAGACATGTATTTTCATGTTCCCTTTAGCTCGGGGAACAGAATCAACCTGCATAATAATAATACAGGTTATTTATAAAGCCCGCCCCCTGTCCCCCGAAGCTACTTTGCAAATACTTAAAAGATGACCCAGTTGTAAATACGGAGAACCAGGGAGGAAAGATAAAAGTCACGTAAATAGAGTTGAACTGAATTTGGAGCAGGCCCGGGAGACCTGCCCGAGGCAGCCAGGGGTTCAGATGGCCTTGGAGAAGTCGCTTGTTCCATTCCGTCCTGGGAGGCGCAGGCGCTTGCGCGGCTGGGGGTGTGGGATTCCGCCTTCCCGCGGGCCCCGCTGGCTGGGGCCGTGCCGCGGTGTGCGCGAGGGCACCGCGCGTGGCAGCGCGTCTCCGCTTCCTCATCCCGCCCCCTGAGTCTGTGCCCCGGTGTGGAGCCGCGGCTGGTCGTCGGCCCGCAGGTCCCGGGCGGTCTGAGGCTGGGGTCAGGTCTGCCGCGGGGCCCAGGCCCCTTCTCTGGAGGTGCCGCCAGGGAACCTGCTTCGATTTCCCGGCTGGTTCCCTTCGTCTCTCTCTTTGCCTGGTCCAGCAGTTTCTAGCACTTCGTTTGCTAATCGAGTGACTGCAGACTGTGCGGAAGCTGCGAGCTGGGATTTTCGGGCGCCCCAGCCCGGTGGGCAGCAGTGGAGGACCGGCCTCCACTGGAAGGAAGCCTCAGCGCGAAGGGCGATTGCGGGGCCCTTCCGACTCCCGGAAGGAGCCTGTGGTCGGGCTGCTGGTGCTGCGGAGCCGGGAGAGTGGGCTGCGTTCTGGGCTCGGCCCCCTCGCTCGGAGCAGCCCACGTCACCTCCACGTGGACAGGAGGTCAAGGCGGGAGATTCCGTGGGAGCCCTCTGAGGACAGCTGGAGCCAGTGGGCAGGGTCACTGGCGGATGGGCTTTGGGGGCTGGGAAGGGGGGGCTGCAGGATGCGAGGACGGCTGCGTCTTTCCATTGCCTCTCTCTGTCCTCAGTGTTACCCCAGGAACAGTCGGTGGTGGGGACCCCTCACGGGAACCTGCTGAGCGAGGCCTCAGCCCCCCCCACCTAGCCGGCACTCCTCTTTCACTCCCCTCCCCAATACGTTCCCCAGGATCTACCCAGGAAAGACCGTGCCCCCACCTGGGATGCGGCAGCCACAGGCCAGGGCCCCTGCCCGCACGGAGCTGGCAACTCGGCCGAACGGCAGCTGCGTCCAGGTCCAGAGTGAGTGCCGTGAGATCCCGTGGGCTGTGCCTGCCCCACTGGCAGGAGGTGTCCAGGAGGGGCTCAGGGAGCAGCATCGAGCAGGGGACTGCAGTGTGGAAGGCTGTCGGCAGGTGGAGGGACCCCAGCGGGGGCCGAGGGAGGAGTGGGGTGGTCAGGTCTCTGGGCTGGGGACTGGCGGGGTGCCCCCCAGGAGCCGGAGAAGGCACTGAGAAATGACGGCCAGCTTCGCATCTTAAAAGATCACTGCGGCGCGCGGGCTGGAGGCCTTTGCAGTGAGGGATTGGGAGGTTTTCCAGCCGAGCCCTCACACTGCGCTGGGGCTTCCTGGAGTTCCGCCCTCAACCTCTGTCCTCTGGACTTCAGTGCCTAAAGGAGTGTGAGCGCTGGGGAGTCCTGGTCCCTGGCGAGGTCTCCAAGGCCGCTCCTGGAAGGCGACATCTTCTCTTGGCTGCCTGTGCTTGATCAAAGCCCTTCGAGTGGCCTGCAGTTCGGAGGCGTGCCCATTCCTGAGGAGGCAGCACAGTCCTCTGTCCAGGGGGCCCAGCTCCCCACTCAGAGCCAGAGCCTGCAGTCCCCGAGGCTGGGGACATGGGAGGGATCTGAGACCAGCCTCGCCTGAGCTCCAGCCTGTTTTGCCCAATACATGAAGGCACGGGTTACCCCAGCGCACACCTGCACTCCCACTCTCTGGCCTCCGCGCGGTGGGGGGCCCGCGGGGGCCCG
>CAUYOR010076962.1:0-12942 GCA_963573925.1 Callimico goeldii
TACACCTTTAAATATGTCATTAAAAATATTTTCATGCCTTCTATTTCCTCTTAATTTCAGTAGTTAAGAGTTTCAGCTAAAATAAATGTTATTTATTTTTATTTAATTTTTTTTTCGAGATGGAGTTTCTGCTTTACAAGAGCTTCTGAAAGAAACATTACACATAGAAAGGAACAACCAGTATTAGCCTTTCTAAAGAATATACCAAAAAGTAAAGAGCATCAACATAAAGAAGAGTTTACATCAACGAATGCATAAAATAGCCAGTTAACATCAAATGGCAGTAACCCTAAATTTAAATCGACTGAATCCCCCAATCAAAAGATACAGCCAAAACCTAACAGAATGCTACATCCAGACCTATTTCACATCCAAAGATACACAAAGACTCAAAGGGATGGAGAAAGATGTGCCAACCAAATGGAGAGCAAAAATAAATAAATTAAAAGCAGGAGTTGCAATTCTTGCATCTGATAAAATAGATTTCAAAGCAACAAAGATATAGTGGTAAAAAGATCAATGCAACAATAAGAGCTAATTATCCTAACACCCAGATACATAAGACGCATAAAGAGATTTAGACTCAGCGAGACAGAAAATTAATAAGGATATCCAGGACTTGAACTCAGATCCGGAACAAGTAAACTTAATAAATATTTATAGAGCTCTCCACTTTAAATACACAAAATATACATTCTCCACTTTAAATACACAAAATATTGATCGGCCATTATTAATTTTTAGAATAAAGCAATATTCCCGTTCTCTCTCCCTCTTTTTCTTCCTCTTTCTTCCTCTCCTTCACTCCTTTTTTTCCTTTCTTTCCTTTTCTCCTTTTTAAAAAAAAGACATGGAGTTTCACTCTTGTTGCCCAACCTGGAATGCAGTGGTGCATTATCGGGTCACTGCAACCTCTGCCTCTTGGGTTCAAGTGATTATCTTGCCTCAGCCTCCCGAGTAGTTGGGATTACAGGCACCTGCCACCATGCCCGGCTAGTTTTTGTATTTTTAGTAGAGTTGGGGTTTCACCATGTTGGCCAGGCTGATCTTGAACTCCTGACCTCAGGTGATCCACCTGCCTCGCCCTCCAAAGTGCTGGGGATTATAGGCTGCACCCAACTAAAACTCCTTTTGAGACAGAGTTTTGCTCTGTCACCCAGGGTAGAGTGCAGTGACATGATCTCGGCTCACTGCAACCTCCACCTCCTGGGTTCAAGTAATTCTCCTGCCTCACCCTCCTGAATAGCTGAGAATACATGCAGCCGTCACCATGCCCTGCTAATTTTTGTATTTTTAGTAGAAATGTGGTTCTGTCATGTTGGCCAGTCTGGTCTCGAACTCCTAACCTTGAGTGATCCACCCACCTTGGCCTCCCAAAGTGCTGAGATTATAGGCATGAGCTACTGCACCCCACCCAGATGATAAATATTATTGTGTATGATGGGGGAGGGGGGATTCTTATTTAACTGTATGTATTATGTCAGCTATAATTCTATTATAATGTCCTTCATGAGATTTTTGGGGGTGAATAGAAAGCTAGCAAAATAATTAGAGAAATACATTGCAGAAAATCATATACATTTTCAAATCAAATACATAAAACTAGCCAGGTAAGGTGGCTTATGCCTGTAATTCCAGCACTTTGGGAGGCCAAGGCTGGTGGATCACCTCAGGTCAGGAGTTTGAGACCTGCCTGACCAACATGGTGAAACCCTGGCTCTACTAAAAATATAAAAAATTAGCTGGGCGTGGTGGTGGGTGCCTGTAACCCCACCTACTCAGGAGGCTGAGGCAGGAGAATCACTTGAATCTGGGAGGTAGACATTGCAGTGAGCTGAGATTGCGCCATTGTACTCCAGCCTGGGCAACAGTGAGAATCTGTCTCAAAAAAAGAAAACTGTATTAGTCTGAACTATCAGTTAAGGCATATTTTTTTTGTTTGTTTTACATTGAGAAAGAGGCACAACATAAGAAAAACTAACATAAAGGATTTAACAAATCAACACCAGCTTCTCTTTTGAGTAATGTGCTTTAGGTGAGGACGCAGTCACGTCAGTTTTTTTCCTTCTGTATGTTCCTACAGTGTATGTCATATTTGATCTAGTAAAATAACCTGAGTAAGAAATTTCATAGATGCTCCAGGATAGAACTGGAAAGCTGTCAGAGATGGTACTGAACTGTATTCTCCTAGATGAGTATTTTTCCCAAGTAAGCCAAGTCGGGTTTTTTTTTTTTTAGATTTTCTTTTCCGTATTAATAACTCAGGCTTTATTTTAGAAGGCAAGGTAGTTTTAGGGATAGTTAAGAAAACCAAGATGATATTGTCTGAAGGTTTGTCGTTGGGGGAGGTTGCATGGAATTTTAGAGTGAAATGAAAGTACTATTTATCAACCGCACTGGAACATGTTTAAAAAGATCTGAACTGTTAATAAAGGTTTAATGTCAGCTCCTAGGAAATAAGGTTAACATACTGTCAAGTGTGCTATTTCTTTTTCTACTACTCTTACAATTACCACTCTCACCAAGGCCTAATTTATCATGTGGTAGGAGTCAAAGATGAATATATGGTTTTGCACAGAAAAGTTTTTACCTATGAAAGTCCCAACTATTGTCTGTATTAATTGGTTTCCTTGGTATTTGTAGGGTATTGATGATGTCACTGGTGAACCATTAGTCCAGCAGGAGGATGATAAACCTGAAGCAGTTGCTGCCAGGCTAAGACAGTACAAAGATGTGGCAAAGCCAGTCATTGAATTATACAAGTGAGTGTGCTTCAATATTTCATGACAAAGGGCAGACTGGAAAAGTGTAGAGCCTGCTGGGAAGAACACTGGGCGGAGGCAGAGTAGTGTTTTTTAAGACAGATAAACACTAAGGACCCCAAAACCTTCCTAGAAGTCAGATGAAATGCTGGAGTTACACATGAAAGATAAGGTTCAGACTTTTATCCTGAAACTGTTACAACGTAAGGACCTGAATCTGATCACTTCTGTCTGTTCTGGATGTAAAATAAATATTGAGATTTATTTTGATTTTCTTAAAATTTTATGTGGCCGAGATAGTGGTTCCACTTATGTTGACACTCCCACATATAAAAATAACTGGTTTGGATAGAAGATTAGAAGAGACTGCTGGTGTGTCCCTTCTTGAAGTGTCTGTAGGGAGTTTAACAAAGAAAGGCTAAAAGTGTAAACCAGAGATTAAAGTTCAAATGGCTGCAGGGGCTAGGCAGGTATTAGAAATGAGTCTCAAACATGGTGGGGGATGTGTCAAACTAGACAGTTGAGTGACAGTTGAACTGGACAGGTCTTGGGCTGCTCCAGCCAATTATCACCCCAGGTGCACACAGGCCAGTGATTCTCGTTTTTCAGGAATAGCAGAAATCTGGCTCTCTGTGCATGTGGAAGGGAGGAATCTCGGTTTTCATATTGGCAACATATTAAAAATTTTTAAATAACATGCACTGAGCACATTCAAAATGGCAGTTTACACTCTTGGCTACAGTCACTTTCTGGCCTTGTAGTCCCCAGAAAATTTAGCAAACCTTTATGTCAGAGTTTTATGATTATATTATTATGATAGGTCAATCATGTGTTCTGTAATTGATTTAAGTAATAAGGGCTTTAGTATTCCAAAGCTTTTCAGTGGTTTGCTTTTGAAAATTAAATATTGAGGCACATTTGGGATGGCCCCTATAATGCTATTCTTTCATATGTTTTGAAGGGGAGAAAAAACATCATGACAAGCATGCCAGAATGGCAGAAGCTATGACCTTATTTAGGTACGCCCAGTGGGGGTGTTGATACGTGTGAAAGGGGCTGTTTTAGCACTTAGTGTGATATATGACATAGACCCATGAGATCATGCTTGTTCTGTATCTAGGATCTTCTGCACTAATATGTGAAAAAGAAACCTAAAATGCCTTTGTATGTTGGACTTTGTTTTTCAGGAGCCGAGGAGTGCTCCACCAATTTTCTGGGACGGAGACGAACAAAATCTGGCCCTACGTTTACACGCTTTTCTCGAACAAGATCACACCTATTCAGTCCAAAGAAGCATATTGACCCTGCCCAGTGGAAGAACCAGGAAGATGTGGTCATTCATTTGTGTGTGTAGTATTGGTGCTGTGTCCAGATTAGAAGCTAGCTGAGGTAACTTGCAGCATCTTTTCTAGTTGCAGTGGTGAACTGATAGGAAAACAGTTGAGTAGAAGGTGTTCACGAAGAGGCCCTCCTCTGCCTTTCAAAAAGAAGGTCACCTACACGTTTTAAGGTGTCTCTGCACATGTCTCAAGCCCTTCACAAGAAAGCAAGTATAGTATGGATTTCAAACGGGGTGTAACTTCAGCTCCAGCTGATTATTGACAGCTGTGTTGTTGCTGTGGTATCCTTTTTTACACGTGTTGGTGATGGTCTCTGGTTCTCCCCAACCCCTCAAAGGCTGTTGAACCACAGCACCAAGAAGCCTGAGAATGAACACGAAGGGCTCTAGCCCAGGCTTTGTCCTAGGCTGTGTGGTGTATGCCCTCCTGGTGACAGTGAAATTGAAGCTACTCACAGTGGTTGTTTCTCTGGTGTTGAGTGACTGTGTCCATAGTTCATTTTTTTCCAGTAGGAATAACTTTTTTCTGCATCCATACTCCATAGAGGCTCTCCTTTTCAGACATCCTGAGATGAAAGAATTTAGCTTCTGGTTTTTTGTTTGATTTTTTTCTTTTAACATCTGTTTTCACTCTTAGGCTATTAAACAAAACAGACTGTTACTGCTCTTTTCCCTCTCAAATTCTTCTAATAACTGAAAGCAATGGGACTGTATTGAATCACTATACACCAGGAACTGAGCTATGAAGAGGATCTTACTAAACTGCTGGTCTGACTCTCATGGATTAACACTGTTCCTTTCTTTTATTGTGAAAAAAATAACCCCCTAAAAGTCTTGGGAACCCCCTAAAGTCTTTTGGGAATCTGCAAAAAGGATGGGAAATAGAAGTATTTAGCTACATAAATGTTATAAGGTCATATCTTATGTATAGAAGTAAAAAGATCATTTGGAATTACTGGACTAATTGAATAGTTAAGGTTTCTATTCAGGACAATAAAATATATTTTGAAAGTGCTGCTAACTATTGATGCTGACAGTGTTTCACTCCTATGAGTGACCCAAACATACTATAAATAGGTGGTGAAAGGAATGGAGCCTGTGGGGTTGAGCAGAATGTTGTACTGGCTGCCCCTGGACTGAGTATAACAGCTTTACAATTATAGGAAAACAAAATCTTTTTTTTTTCCTGTTCCAAAGATTCATCCTATGGGGTGGCCATAAAGTCTAGAATTAGATACTAATATTTTGTCATTCATTATAATATCAATAAACCATTTGTTAAAAGATTTGCCTTGTTTCCAGACTTGGTGGCCACCTTGAATAATTTTTGCTGTCCTCTGGGAAGGATGATGAAAGTTATTCCTGCTGCCTTAAAAACATGTATCCCTTCTTCATGCATCATGACTGTCCCCAGCGAGTGTCCTTTACTATTCCTGGGAGTGACTTCTGTCTAACTTTTCATACCGGTGAGATGGAAAGAAGCCTATTTTAGCACTTCGGTGGTGTTGAAACACATTACTTACTTTCTGAAGATGCTCCAGTGAATCCTCTGTCAATTCACTGCCATATATAATCTGTATGATAATCCATCTTCCTTCTAGGTACTGCCCAAACTCTTGCTAGCTCCTCTCCCATTGTCCCTTCATGTGAATATTTTTTGGCTACCTTAGTGGAAATATAGACCATCTTCCTCCCCATCCTCTCAATCATAATGACATTGTTTACTATTTAGGTTTATGTAGTAAAGATGCCCAGTCGGGTCTATGAATCGTCAGTGCGTTATATTGACTCTGAGCACTTTAGAATTTAGAGTTGCAATTGAATGCCAGTTTGTGGAGATGGGGTGCATATCGGATATGGAGATAAAAGCTCAGGTTTGTTGGGGAAACAGGTATAGAGAAAAATAAGTTTGACATGAGGAAAACTGCACGATTTAGAGTAGTTCTGCTGTAGAGAAAATTTCCACAAACTGGGAAATGTTATTCTGTAGAATAATCAAAAGGAAAGTCTGTGCTTTTTTGGAAACAGGAAAGTCTTCAAACTTCTTTCTTCACGTCTCATGTTTAGGTGACCCTCCAATGTGATCATTGCCTTTGGAGTTTGGGAGAGGTTTGGGAAATGGCTGATCCCTGTTACCATATTTTACTCGTCCACCCATCCTTCCCTCCCTCTTCTCCAGCTAAATGGACAAATTCTGGCCAACATTGAGTCACTCAGTAGGTCTCAACAGTGGGTGTGTTTGCTGAGATTGTCCAGCAGTTGAGCGGTTTGATCTCACCCTCCTCGCTAGGCAAGACCAGAAAAAGACAAATATCTTTCCCATGATCTTTGAAACATAATGCTTATTTCATGGTCAATGGCCTTTAAAAAAATCTATTTCTAGTTTTCTTCAACAAACTCACTAGTTTTCCCTTACATGATTTTGTAAAACTTAAGGTTATCTTCAAAATGTTTTGCCAAAAGTAAAATTAAAGGGATATCTTTCCCTGTTTTTTTTTTTTTTTTGCTGCTATCACATATGACCGTTCCTTCACCATTAAGCAAAGCAAGTGGCTGAAATGGTTTCTGAGGTGCCAACCTGACTTCGCATTCTGTCATTTTACCCAGCTCTTAATTCAGTTTGCTTCCGTTATCCTAACAGATTTCTTACTTAGAACTTGGAAATACTGCTGTGTTTAATACCCTCCAACACTAACACAGACTTAAGATAGGTACTGTTTATTGAACACCTACTGAGTAAAATGTGCGGTTTTAGGACCTTTATAAACATCTCATTTAATCTTTCCAGCATCCTATGAAACAGCCATGATTTCATGTTGATAAACAAGACAGGGATCCCAGGAATGTGAAGCATCTTGCTCAGGCTTCTGCAGCTGATGACCAGTGTAGCCAGGATTCCAGCCCAGGTTTTCCTGACTCCGAAGACTGAACTTGTTCCTGGATGTTATTAATAACTACTTGTGTCCAAGCAACCAAGGGCCTTGAGTCTGCTTGGTTCTGCTTGTGGCCTCACATCAAGAATAACAGAGCTAGTCTAGGTATGGACTAGGAGCTAGTCCATGCCTATAGTCCCAGTGCTTTGGGAGGCTATGATGGGAAAATTGTCAGAAGTTCAAGACCAGCCTGGGCAATATCACAAACTCCATCTCTACAGAAAAATTAAAAATTAGCCAGACCCGGTGATGTACACTTGTGGTCCTAGTTAGGAGACTGAGGCAGGAGTTTGATCCTAGGAGTTTGAAGCTGCAGTGAGCTATGATTGCACCTCTGCACCCCAGTCTAGGCGACACAGTGAGACCCTGTCTCTTTAAAAAAGAAAGTAGCAGAGCTTGAGCTGACCAAAGTGATGTTCACCTTTTTGTGACGTTCCTTTCCTCCTCCTCCTCTTGCTTACGCAACGAAAGCTGCTAGAGGGGAGTCAGTCTTCCTGCATAAGACCTCCTTTATGAATAGAATAAAAGGCTGTCAGAGTAGGCTGGGCTTGGGTCCAGGCTAATCTGTGAAGGAAGCAAGCTCATGATCCTTATCACTTTTGATGTCCACTGGGTCATACCCCTGAAGTGGACATGAATTTACCCTTGAGCCATCCCCAGCCGTGGTGCTCACACATAGGCTTTTGAGCTCCTTGGAGCTATCCAGGATCCTGCTCACTTTTCTTTCCTGTGATCAGAACAAATCACCTCCTTACTCCCACTCCAAACGAGGTCTTGATGATAAATGAACCCTTAAAGTGCTGGTAGGTAAACAAACGATGATGGAGCATCGAACACGGTTAACTCCTGACTTTTGTGCGATTGTCTCTCGATTCCATTACACATTAACATGACTCTGAATGCCAAATCCAAATCTTTGCCCATCATCTGCTTGTCGTGCAACAGTTGAGGCAGTAACCAGGGGAGATTCACTTCCTGTCTTGTCCTTCCCCAGGGATTACTCCCCTGCTGCCCTCTGGCAGCCAAGTTCAGATGAGCTTTGTTGTTACCCTAGGTGTGCCCGTCTCTGGTAGGGAAGAAGAAAGGTAAGAATAGGCATTAATGAAGAAGGATTCTTGGAGAGAGGTGCTGGTGTGGTTTTTTCTGCTACTTAAGATGTTGAGACAGGACAACTTAGAAAGATGCCTGCACAAACCCATAAATAGTGCTTTTATACAATTTAGTTCACCAGTACCCGAGTTCAGCATTTGACATTAGCTTTTTGTCCAAGGAGTGAAAGCCTGCTGGAGGTCTTTGCTCTAATAACAAATATTGCCTACTTCCAAATGTGTTCAGGTAGAGGCAGTAGGTACTGTTTACTCCATGTTAGGTACGTTACATGCATTGGCTAATCAAATAACTGCAGTTACCTAGGTAATAATCTCAATTGCCTCCTAGTTTTATAAGTGGAAATAATCCCGTTTATTTAAACGTGTTTTCATGTACCTATAGGGATTAATCAGGAAATTCAAAGAGCCTTTTTTATACCTTTCCCTAGTTTGAGCTCCCTGTTCTCATTAACAGATAAAACAATGTATTTGCTTCAGCCTGGAATCTTTTATTTTTGGTGCTTCAGTGCAGAGACGGGAAACAGGCACTTAGTCACACTGGTAGTTGCCCACTGTATCTACAGAGGGCATGTCTCATCTGTGTTCTGTTGGGTTATAGGATTTCACCTGAGAATTCTGTTGATTACCTTTCACTTAGTTTCTTTACTCTCTGCAGTTGATTTTGCAAGAGAGGCAGTTCGTAAGGTGAGGTCCTGTTCAGAGTATGACTTGCTTTCTCACTGTCCCCTTCCATTTTTAGTATCTCTGGTCTATTTGACGTCTTTAACGAAATAACCTGCTAATGGAGACTTTTAATATGGTAATGTGGTCTGGTAATAAGTTATTCCTTTCCACATGTAAGTGACCCAGTTTCCAGATGAGAAGTGTGCAAGCCTCAGATGTTGAGAAGCTGTATTTCAACTATGAAAAAAATCTGCTTCCTGAATCTGTTGAAATATAATTCTTCATACTTGCCATCCCTTATCTTTCTCATAACAATTTGCACAATTCTTGCCAGAATAAATGCCATTATCTGTATGTTTCAGGGAATTCCCCAATTTGATCAATGAGGTGTGTGTGTGTGACTCAGTAAAACACTTCTAAAGGGTGAAAGCTCTTGTATGGCATAGATATGAATTCCTTCCTCTGGAAATAATTAGGTTATTCCCGGAAACGCATTGTCATTCTTTAAATAAAAGCTTTCCTGTTTAAAGCTTTTCAAAGGAGCAGACCACCTTGAAGATTCCCCCTAGGGTTGATATGTATCTAATTCATTTTATAAAATTATTCTTGTCTTCATTTTAAAGCTTTGGCTGTATAGTCAGAAATGTCCTAAATAACAAACTATTTTGTATTTAATTTAGAGAAGAGTAAAGGGAAGAAAAACAAAAACTCCGTCTTTATGTAAGCTCTAAGGATATTAGGGCTTAGAGGGCTTTTCTAGTTTTATGAGAATTTGTACTACTGATTTTTATATATTCTTGTTTTTGAGATGAACAGATCTCTGGGGAAATTGTTGAGTTACAATGGCATTTCACTGTGATCCCTCTCAAGCTCACATCAGTTCTGTAACCCAATGATGACCTATCTCTTTGGTTTACTGTCCTGTGAAATGTCCGCTCAAGTTTCCCAGAAGTCGTGTGTTTACGATGAGTCAGAGTGATTTTCCTTGGTGGGACAGTTGTTGGCCCTCTTAATTTTGGTGTATGTGCTTCAAAGTATCTAAACCTCCAGTCTTATCTGTATATGCTATCCTAACTGTTAATTTTATTATTGATTATTTTGATTATCTTGCTTGAAGGTTCATACTTCTCAATTTGATAGAAATAAAGTTTTTTTCTGCTTATAACTAGTGAATTCATTTAATGTTTGTATAGCTTTTTATACTTTCATTTCATTTCACAAATACTTTCATTTATGCCGTCTGCAACCACTGCATTACCAACAGTGTCTCCAGTTTGCAGATAAGACAAATAACTCGATGTTACCTGGATAAGGTGACAATTGATAGCAAAGCAAGAACCGGAACCAAGAATTATCATCCCCACTCCTGTTTTCTGTTCTGCTACACCATATTGCCTTATTTGTATACCCTTACATTCTTTATTTGTCCAGCACTCTATTGTTTATAATTTTAATGTACATTCTTTGTTTTTTCCCCTAACCACTAGACAACCAGGGATCTATTTCTTTTTTTCTTGAAGCAGATGAGGTGAGCAGATTCTCTTCCTGTTTTACACATTAGGAAAGTAGAACAGATTATATGACTCTAAGGTTGTAGCATCTGGGATTACTCAGCAGAAGCAGAAACTATAGCAGGTTTGTCACATGGGAGCTAGGATCACCAAGAAAGTAAAGCTGCTGCAGGCGAAGCCCCTGAGATGTGAGGGATGGGGAAAAATACCCTAGCTTTTCTCAGCCTCACACTCTTCTGTCTCTGGGGCGGCTTCCCTTAGCTGAACCCATGCAGAAGCCAGCTGACATAGGAGCCTGAGAAATATGTTCTAAAGGCTTGTCCATGCTGCTGAAAAGGCAGAGGAAAGGGTAACTGAATAGGATGGTAATGTGGTAGATTGTATTAAATTTAGTGACGTTCAGTCCCCCCCCCTTTTTTTTTTGAGACAGAGTCTCACTCTGTTGCCCAGGCTGAAGTGCAGTGGCATGATCTTGGCTCACTGTAACCTCCACCTCCTGGGTTCAAGCAGTTCTCCTGCCTCTGCCTCCTAAGTAGCTGGGGTTACAGGTGACCACTACCACGCCTGGCTAGTTTTTGTATTTTTAATAGATGGGGTTTTGCTATGTTGGCCAGGCTGGTCTTGAGCTCCTGATCTGAGGTGATCCCCCTACCTTGGCCTCCCAAACTATTGGGATTGCAGACATGAGCCATCACACCTGCCTCCCCCTGCCCACTTTGTTGTTTTTTTTTTTTTTTGAGACACAGTTTTGCTTTGTCACCCAGGCTGGAGTGCAGTGATGCGATCATGGCTCACTGTGCAGCCTCAGCCTCCTGGGTTCATGTGATCTTGGGCCTCAGCCTCCTTAGTAACTGAGACTATAGGTGCATGCTACAATGGGCTATTTTTTTTTTTCTTATTCTTTTTGTAGAGACAGGGTCTCACTGTGTTGCCCAGGCTGGTCACAAACTCCTAGGCTCAAGCAGTCCTTCCAGCTTAACCTCCCAAAGTGCTGGGATTACAGGAGTAAGCCATTGTACCTAGCCACTTTTCCTTCTTTTGGGAGGATATTACACGTTGGTCCCATTGGCTTCATGCTTGGACATAGGGTTTGCTTTGACCAGTGAAATGTGGGCACTAATGATGTGTGCCACTTCTGAGCAGAAGTTTTAGGAGCTACAGTGTGGACACCATTCTCTTTCCCTTTGCAGTGAGAGCAGCGACCTCACAGAACTCTTTCAACCTGGATCCTGAAGACTTGGACCAGAGATGCAGCCAATTCATTGTAGATGAGTAGTGCGCATTAAAAATAAACTTTTGCTTTATAAGCCACTGAGATTTGGATAGAGTTTATTTTCTAGTCATCCTAGCAGACTGATAAAACTGGGCCTAAGACTAATACGTCTTGTCATCCAGTTATAACTTTGATTATTTCATTATCCATTGTTAGAACTCTCGGGATACAAAGATGAATCAGACCCAGTTTTTGCCCGAGACTTCTTTGCAATGAACTGGAGGAGATGGACATATGATCAGATTACCCTATATATAACTGCTGAAGTTAATCACTGCACTATGAAGGAAAAAACAGAGATAGCAACTCTCTTGGCTGGCCAAGTAGAGCCCATGGAAGGGCTCATATTTGAGCTGAGCGACGCTTGCAAACGAGAACCCAAGCAGAGGAAATGGTAGGCACAAGAAAGTGAGCATGCATGGCAGGTGGAGGCCACAGCAGTGTGAGGCAGGACTGGGGAGATAAGATAATGATAAGACTGAATTCTTTGTTTGTGGCACAGCCTAGCTCTGTCAGTCTGGAGTGCAGTGGCACAATCTCAGCTTACTGCAAACTTTGCCTCCCAGGTTCAAGTGATTCTCCTGCCTCAGCCTCTCGAGTAGCTGGGATCACAGGCACCTGCCACCACCCCTGGCTAATTTTGTATTTTTAGTAGAGATAGGGTTTCACCATATTGGCCAGGCTGGTTGTGAACTCCTGAATTCAGGTGATCCACCTGCCTCGGCCTCTTAGTGCTGGGATTATAGGCGAGAGCCACTGCGCCTGACCAATAAGATTGAATTCTGTTGGGAAGGTCTTCACTTGGTTGGTGGTAGGCAGTGTAGACTATTTGCCAGAAAATGACACCATTAGATTTGCATGATAAAGTTGTAACTGTACCATAGTCTGAACTAAGATGAAGAGAAAAACTTAAATGACTCTGGGAAACAAAAATGAGTGAAATAGTGGTGATTGTGAGGAGTGAGGAGTGGTGAGGCAGTGAGGACTGGAGGGCACGTCCTATCAAAGGGGAGCCACTGTTCAGTTCCAGACAGTTGTTAACTGTCTTAGGAATGGTGACTCAATGCTGCCACGCTTATTCAATTTGTCCAAAGAAGCCAACATTTGTGTTTCATGTGAAATCTTATTTTCAAATATTTGCAATCTTAATTTAAAAAAATTAGGGCCGGGCGCGGTGGCTCAAGCCTGTAATCCCAGCACTTTGGGAGGCTGAGGCGGGTGGATCACGAGGTCAAGAGATTGAGACCATCCTGGTCACCATGGTGAAACCCCGTCTCTACTAAAAATACAAAAAATTAGCTGGGCACGGTGGCGCATGCCTGTAATCCCAGCTACTCGGGAGGCTGAGGCAG
>CAUYOR010076963.1:0-11355 GCA_963573925.1 Callimico goeldii
TTACAGGCACACGCTACCATGCCCAGCTAATTTTTTGTATTTTTAGTAGAGACAGGGTTTCACCATGTTGACCAGGATGGTCTCGATCTCTTGACCTCATGATCCACCCACCTTGGCCTCCCAAAGTGCTGGGATTACAGGTGTGAGCCACCGCGCCTGGCCTCTTTTTTTTTTTTTTGAGGTGGAGTCTTGCTCTGTCGCCCAGGCTGGAGTACAGTGGCGTGATCTCAGCTCACTGCAGTCTCTACCTCCCAGGCTCAAGCATTTCTCCTGTCCCAGCCTCCTGAGTAGCTGGGATTACAGGCACTTGCCAACATGCCTGACTAATTTTTTTATATTTTTAGTAGAGATGAGGTTTCATCGTGTTGGCCAGACTGGTCTCGAACTCCTGGCCTCAAGTGAGGCTGGAAAGGGTTACCCATTTCCTCCACAGCAGAAGAGGAGGAAGCCTCCTGGAGTGCAGGGGCACAATCTCAGCTCACTGCAATCTCTGCCTACGGTTTCAAGTGATTCTCCTGCCTCAGCCTCCCCATTATCTGGGATTATAGGTGCCCACCACCGCACCTGGCGAATTTTATGTATTTTTAATAGAGAGTGGGTTTCACCATGTTGGCCAGGTCTTGAACTCCTGACCTCAGGTGATCTCCTTGCCTTGGCCTCCCAAAGTGCTGGGATTACAGGCGTGAGTCACCCCGCCCAGCCCAATCAATGGGCTTTTAAGGACGACAGCGAATGCTGCCTGCTGAAGCGTACCACCAGCCAATCAAATTTTAGGTATTGCTAATTTTCTTTTTGAAGACAGAGTCTCACCCTGTGGCCCAGGCAGGAGTGCAATGGTGTGATCTCAGCTCACTGCAATCTCCACCTCTCGGGGTTCAAGTGATTCTCCTGCCTCAGCCTCCTGAGTAGCTGGGATTACAGGTGCTTACCACCACATCCAGCTAATTTTATCTTTAGTAGAGACAGGGTTTCACCGTGTTGGCCAAGCTGGTCTCAAACTCCTGACCTCATGATCCACCTGCCTCAGCCTCCCAAAGTGCTGGGATTGCAGGCGTGAGTCTCCACAGCTGGCCTAGGCATTGCTAATTTTCACACCAACCATTATGATCTAGGTACTCCTCTGGCCAAAGAGTTTTGAGATGGAAAATGTGTGTGACGTGTGGGCCAGCTCTCATCGGCACCAGAATTCTGATCCTCTTCCCTTGGGGGCATGGTTTTAAATGAATGATGCAGCAGTGCAGAGAAACCACAGCCAGAGTTGGACTGAAACTTTTTAAACTTGGTCTTCCTGGCTGGTGCCATCCCGCTTGGCAGCTGTTCTGCCGTCTTACACCAAGAAAAGTTGTTTCTGACCCTCGTTGACTTTCTTCCAAGTTGACAGTAGCTCCTGTATTCTGCATTTTGTTAAGGAGTTTGCACTTTATCCAAAGGGCAGGAACAAGCTGAGGACAGACTTGAGGCAGGTGTATTAGTTATTTCTTGCTGCGTGACAGATCACCCCAAACTCGGGTGTAAAACAGCGAACCTCTGTGAGCTCAGAAAGCCCCTGTGGGCCAGGAGCTTGGGACCAGCTCCAGGGTCTCCGGTGAGCTCACAGTGTCAGTGTGGGCTGGGCTGTCATTTGAAGACTGCTGGTTTCCAGACGGCTCCCCAGCAGGGGCTTGGCAGGAGGCCCTGGTTCCTGGCCTGTGGGCCTCTCTGTGGGTGGCCTCTGTCCTCCAGCATGACTGCGGCTTCCCTGCAGCAGGGATGGGATTCCGCAGCTGGTAGACCGTGTCGGGAGCAGGAGAAATAGAGGCCCTCACTCAGGTTTCTGAGTTCCAAATATGCGCTCTCATTTCAGGGGCCAGCAGCCTCCCCCGATGGGTCGTCAGCGACGAGGGTGCCTCAGGACACGACGCAGGGCCCCGGAGCGGCAGGTGGAAAGGAGGACAGTGGGATGATTCCCTTAGGTGAGCCAGTGCCCTCCCTTTCTCCCTGCCAGCCCCCAGCACTGAGGCGTTGTTCAGTGAACAATCCTGGCACCAGGACAAGGGCAGACTTGGACCTCTACCCTTGAGGAGCCCCAGGGTTTGGACCCAAGGCCCAGCGTTGGGGGGGTGCTGGTGGGCCTTGCAGTCAGAGGTTGGGAGTGCATGTGGGCCTCAGGAACGGAGATCCAGCCATCCATCCATATATCACACATCTGTCTATCCATCATCCACCTTCCATCTATCCATTCCTGTCATATAGCTACCCATTCACCTATCCATCCAGCCATCATTCACCTATCCCCCCTCACACCAATCCTACCATCCCTCTGTCATCCATCATCACCCATCTATACATCACCCACCCATTCATCCTTCTACTTACCTACCCATGCACCCACCTATTCATCATCTGTCTATCCACCTATCATCCACCCATCATCCATCCACCATCTATCATCCATCCATCATCCACCCATCATCCATCCACCATCCATCATCCATCCATCCATCATGCATCTGTCCATCCATCTATCCATCCTTCATCCATCATCCAGCCATCATCCACCCTCACATTCATCATCTACTCATCCATCAATCATCCATCATCCATCCATCAATCCACCCATCATCTATCCATCATCTATCCATCATCCATCCATCCATCAACCAATCCATCCATCATTCATCCATCTATCATCCACCCTCACATTCATCATCTACTCATCCATCGATCTACCCATCATCCATCCATCCATCAACCAATCCATCCATCAGCCAATCCCTCCATCATCAATCATCCATTATCCATCCACCCATCCATCATTCATCCATCCATCATCCACCCTCACATTCATCATCTACTCATCCATCAATCTACCCATCATCCATCCATCCATCCATCATCTGTCCATCATCCATCCATCCATCATCCATTCATCATCCATCATTCATCCATCCATCATCCACCCTCACATTCATCATCTACTCATCCATCAATCTATCCATCAATCCATCAGTCATCCATCATCCATCCATCCATCGACCAATCCATCCATCATTCATCCACCCTCACATTCATCATCCACTCATCCATCAATCTACCCATCATCCATCTACCACCTATCCATCATCCGTTCATCATCCATCCATCCATCATCCATTCATCATCCATTATCCATCTACCCATCTATCATGCATCCATCCATCATTCATCCATCATCCGCCCTCACATTCATCATCTAACCATCTATCATCCAGCCAGGATGTATTTGTATCTGGCGTTGACTGTATGCCAGGCTCTACTAGCTACCGGAAACAGGCATGAGGGAGAGCCCACAGCCCAGCCCTCTTCCCACCCCAGTGGTTTCTGCCTTGACGCGTTCCCTGCTTGCCTCCTCCCAGCGGGTGCTGTGCCTGCCCCAGCCTGCTGCAGACCCAGACACTGACTCTGATTCTTTTACAGCAGACACGGCCCCTGGAGCTGACCGGCCGGCGACTGGGGACTCCCAGGCTGTGCGCCCCTACAAGCGGGAGCCCAGCAGCCCCCCGCTGGCGCCTGGCCTGCCCGCCTTCCTGGCTGCCCCGGGCACCACGTCCTGCCCGGAGTGCGGCAAGACATCCCTGAAGCCAGCGCACCTGCTGCGCCACCGGCAGAGCCACTCGGGCGAGAAGCCGCACGCCTGCCCCGAGTGCGGCAAGGCCTTCCGGCGCAAGGAGCACCTGCGGCGCCACCGCGACACGCACCCCGGCAGCCTCGGGCCCGCGCTGCGTCCGCTGCCAGCCCGCGAGAAGCCCCACGCGTGCTGCGAGTGCGGCAAGACCTTCTACTGGCGCGAGCATCTGGTGCGCCACCGCAAGACGCACTCGGGAGCGCGGCCCTTCGCCTGCTGGGAGTGCGGCAAGGGCTTCGGGCGCCGCGAGCACGTGCTGCGCCACCAGCGCATCCATGGCCGGGCAGCAGCGGCAGCCAGCGCACAGGGGGCGGCAGCCCCGGGCCCCGACGGTGGGGGCACCTTCCCGCCCTGGCCCCTGGGGTAGCCAATGCCCGCGCAGTCCGAGCTGCCTCACCACCCCTGATGCTGCCCCTAGGCCCTCCCACCCACCCCCACTTGCCCGCCTTCCCCGCAGCTGCCTCCCTTACTTCCCAGTGCCTTCCTCTGTCTTCCAGCTCCTTTCCCCACATTTCACTTTCCTGCTCAGGTCTCACCCTGGCGCCTCCTCTTCTGATTTCTCGGCCTCTCTCGCTGTGAGAAGGGCCTCTTTCTGATGTCTTCTCCTTCCCTCCCCTCCTCTCTCTCCTGCTCCCAGCCTCCCTCTCCCTCCTCCATTCCTCTCTCCCCGGCCTTTCCCTGCCTCAAGAGCAGAGGTGAGGGCCTGGGATCCCTGAGGGGCAGGCGAGGAGCAGCTCAGGGGAGCGGTGGCAGGCCAGGCCCCCTTTATGAAGTGGAGGCTGAGGGAAAGGGATTTGGGTCTTCCCTAGGAATCCTCCTTCCCCAGGACAGATTCGGAGGCCGGGGAGCAGCAGGTGATGGTTCTGACAGGCTGTACCCGGGGCCTGGCTGTGGGCTCCTTGGTCTTGCTGCCCTTTGTGACCCAGAGGCATGGGATGGACAGAGATGCCTGCCCCAGTGAAGCTGGGTGGGGACAGCAGGTCACCAGCATCCAGAACATAATCAACTCACTGTGTAGACCCAGAGTCTGAGCTCTGCCCAGTGGAAGCAAGTCACCAGCGTCCAGAGAGTAATAAAGTCACTGTGTAGACCTGGAGTTTGAGCTCTGTCTGGCAAAGCTGCCTCCCAGGGCTGAGCGTCGGGTGCCCGGGGCCTCTGGGGCCAGCTGTCTTGGCTCTCACTGCAGACTCTCCTGGCATGAGAGCGGCTCTGGGACTCTGGGTGCAGCCGTGGGAGGCCGTGAGGAAGTGCGTCTTCGGGAGCCAGCCGTCCCCACCTCCGTCGTGCGGAGACAGGGATGAGGCTGGGGCTCCCAGAAGGGGCCTGCTGAGCACCACGCTGAGTCAGGTTTTCCTCTGAACCCTTCAGCTTCCTGGGTGGGGACTTGCAGGCTGATCACACCCTCTGAACATCAGTTCTGCACCTGTGAGTGATGATAATGACACCCACCTCTCTTGCTAAGGCCACTGTTTCAGGGGTGGCCTGTCCGTTCTGCCACGTGGGGAGCCCTCTCCTCTAGCTGTAGCCGTTGGCCGAGGCGGTGCTCTGCATGGAGGGCAGTCGCATCTTTCCAGGGAGCTGCCTCTTCCCTTGTCCCCAGCTCAGCGAGCAACTCCGGTTCCTTCTCTCCAGGGATGACATCGCCAGCTTCTGCCGCTTGGACGAAGGGCAGTTGCTGGGCTTTGAAAAGTGGAGGATGAGAGCTGTGGTCTGACCACTCCCCTGCCGCCCAGTCCTGGGGCTGGCTGCGTGTCCAGTGCTGGAGCCTGGCAGGCATTCTGTGTCAAACCCTCCATGGTCACTGTCTTGCAGCTGAGCCCACACAGTCACCTCCTTGTGGCCTGGCCCCTCAGCGGTCACTGCCTTGCACTCTGCTTCAGCTTCTGGCCCAGAGTCCAGCACTGGGGCAGGTACGGCCCATGCCGGACTGCAGGGGCACCTGGGAACGCAGCCACCTGGACGGTCCAGTGCACATCACAGGAGCCTGGGTCTGCCTTCCTGACTCAGTTCAGGGACGGCGCCAGGCCATCCAGGAAAGGCAAGTGACTGCAGCACCCACCTCTTCAAACAGGACTAGTCGTGCCCCCCTGGAAAGGGCCCGTTTTTGAAACTTAAATCAGGCTGGGTACGGTGGCTCATACTGTAATCCCAGCACTTCGGGAGGCCAAAGTGGTCAGATCACCTGAGTGTAGGAGTTCAAGACCAGCCTGGCCAACAAGGTGAAACCTCGACTCTAATAAAAATAACAAAAATTAGCTGGGCGTGGTGGTAGAAAACCTGTAATCCCAACTACTCGGAAGGCTGAGGTGGGAGGATCACTTGAACCTGGAAGGTGGAGGTTGCAGTGAGCTGAGATAGTGCCACTGCACTCCAGCCTGGGTCACAGAGCAAGACTTCACCTCGAAAGAAAAAAATGAAAAGGTAACGAATGCAGAACACTTACAGGGACTCAGCATGTGATCTCAGCATGTTGGTTTCACACTGAGAGGTGAGGTTAAGGATGCCCACTGTGTAGGGGAGGAGGCAGGCTTGAAGAAGCCATGTCGTCTGCTGCAGGCCTTCCCGAGGTAACTAGGAGGCAGGAGAGGGTGAGAGGTGAGGGTGTCAGGACAGAGTCTGAGGATGGGGCTCTGATATCAGCACACAGTCTGTGGGGCCAGACCTTTTAAAAATGCAGCTTGTAGGCTGGGCATGGTGGCTCATACCTGTAATCCAAGCACTGGGAGGCCGAGGCAAGCAGCTCACAAGGTCAGGAGTTCAACAGCAGCCTGGCTAACATGGTGAACCCCGTCTCTACTAAAAAACACAAAAATTAGCTGGACGTGGTGACACATGCCTGTCATCCCAGCTACTTGGGAGGTTGAGGCAGGAGAATCGCTTGAACCTGGAAGGCAGAGGTTGCAGTGGGCTGAGATTGCACCACTGCAGTCCAGGCTGGGTGACAGAGCGAGACCATCACCAAAACAAAAAAATAAAATAAAAAAGGAGGAAATAAACCCAACAGGTTCCCTTACCAACATCCCCTCTGATGGAGCAGGTGCCATGAGGGCCATCCTGTGACTCACAGCCCACCATGTCTGCTGGACCCACCACATCTGCCATCTTTATCAACCCCAACACCACAGACCAGAGAACATCTGAATTGTGGTTTCCTGCTTCTGTCTTTTTTTTTTTCTTCTTGAGATGCAGTCTTGCTCTGTTGCCCAGGCTGGAGTGCAGTGGCGCGATCTCAGCTCACTGCAACCTCTGCCTCCCAGGTTCAAGCGATTCTCCTGCCTCAGCCTCCAGAACAGCTGGGATTACAGGCACCCCACCACCATCACCACACCCAGCTAATTTTTGTATTTTCAGTAGAGACGGATTTTGCCATATTGGTCAGGATGGTCTGGAACTTCTAACCTCAGGTGAGCCACTCACCTTGGCCTCCCAAAGTGCTGGGATTACAGGTGTGAGCCACTATGCCTGGCTGCTGTCTTCATTGCTTGAGGGGTGAGATTGTTTTAAGAACCTGCCAGTAGCATGAGGTGATGGTTTTGTCTTTTTTTTTAATTTTCTGCTTCCTCTCCTGGGGGCCCTGGCACTAGGAGCTCTGTCTGGACCCAGCAGGGGTGAGTTAATCTACTCATTTTCCCATGGGTGACCGCGTCTCCCTCACCTCCTCCTCTCCCCAGCTAAGGGTTCAAACCTCAACTGTGCCTCTTCCTTGCTATGGGAGGAGGTTGATAGGGGCATCTGGTCAAGCCGCTCCAGTCTTGGTCTCTCTCACAGGCGATGGTTAACTGGGTCTCAAATCCATTTCATCTTTTTTTTTTTTTCTTTTGAGACAGTCTAGCTCTGTCACCAAGGCTGGAGTTTGGTGTTGCAATGATACCTCACCGCAGCCTCAAAATCCAGGGCTCCAAGTCATCCTTCCACCTCAGCCACCTGAGTACATGAGATCACAGGTGCATGCCACCATGCTCAGCTAATTTTTGTGTTTAAAAAAAAATACAAATGGAATCTCACCGTGTTGCCCAGGCCGGTCTCAAACTCGGGTCAAGAGATCCTCCTGCTTCAGCTTCCCAAAGTGCTGGCATTAGAGGTGTGAGCCACCACAACTGCCCCCAAATGCATTCTAATTCCACTTCTTAAATTCTCCGGAAACTGTGCGCTTCTGTCCATCCGCATCCCCCACCACCACTGCACGTTCACATTACCTTCCAGCTTAAAACTTATTTCATGACTTCTGACTGCTCCTGTGATAAAGACTCGAAGGCGGGCGGGACACCGTGGCTCACGCCTATAATCCCAGCACCTCGGGAGGCCAAGGCGGGTAGATCACTTGAGGCCAGGAGTTCAAGACCAGCCTGGCCAACATGGTAAAACTCCGCCTCAACTAAACATGCAAAAATTAGCGGGGCGTGGTGGCCAGCATCTGTAATCTCAGTTACTCAGGGGGCTTGAGGCAGGAGAATCGCTTGAACCTGGGAGGTGGAGGTTGCAGTGAGCCAAGATCGTGCCACTGCACTCCAGCCTGGGTGATAGAGTGAGACTCTTTCTCAAAAAAAAAAAGACAAGACTAGAAGGTTCCTCATGGGGTGGTCCCTGCCTACCTCTCACCCTCCCCCATCCCGAGGCGGTCTGCATTCCAGGTCCAACTGTCACCCAGCTCCTTCAGCCTTCCTTCCTCCACCCCACCACAGGACGTTTGCACAGACCTTTGCCTCCACGTAGTAATAAAATGTTATTCTTTCTTCTCCCTTTTGCCTGGTGAACTCCAACCCCTCCTTCAGGCCTCAGCCTGGAAGCCAGCACGCCTCAGAGAAGCCTTCCCCAACCTCTGCTGTGCGCACGCCCAGAGCCATGTTCTTCCGATTGCACCGAGCATACGGTGAGTAGCTGCCACAAGACTGGGGACTCCGTAAGGGTGGAATCAGTGCTTGGCAGAGTAGAACCACAACCCAGCGGAGCCCCCAGTGGCCTGGGTCGCACGGCTGTGGGGAGGATGAACGAGAAGTAGGCAAAACGAGCTGGAATCCTTGTGAGTCATTCCTTACCCCTCCAGGATCAAGGGGTTCAGCCTCCAGCCTCCCTGGAGCCCAGGCATGGGGTCCGTGCTTCTGCTGGCCAAGCTCGGCCAATGGTGGGGAAATGAGGACCGTGCTGCCGGCTCCACGGCTCAGCGTCCATCCGCCGTGGCTCTCACGTTTGGTTTTGTCTGAGGCTCTGGGCAAATGACATGCTCTCCTTGGCCTTCAGATCCGTCAACTGCCAAGTGGGCTGTCTAAGTCTACTCAGGCTGCTCTGACAAAATGTCTTAGACCGGGTAATTTACACACAACAGAAATTTGCCGCTCACCTTTCTGGAGGCTGGAGAGTCCAAGGTCAAGGCGCTGGCAGCTTCGGTGTCTGGCGTGAGTTTGCTCTCCGCTCGGTAGACGATGCCTTGTTACCGTGTCCTCACACGGTAGAAGGGCCAAGGGAGCTCCTCTGAGCTGCTTTTATAAGTGCGTGAATTCGGCCAGGCACGGTGGCTCACGCCTGTAATCCCAGCACTTTGTGAGGCCGAGGCAGGTAGATCCCCGAGGTCGGGAGTTCGAGACCAGCCTGGCTAACATGGTGAAACCTCCATCTCTACTAAAAATGCAAAATTAGTTGGGTGTGGTGGCAGGTGCCTGTAATCCCAGCTACTCAGGAGGCTGAGGCAGGAGAATCTCTCAAACCAGGAGGCGGGGGTCATACTCCAGCCTGGAAGACAAGAGCAAAACTCCATCTCAAAAAAAGTAATAAATAAGGGCATGAATTCCATTCACAAGGACGAAGCCCTCGTGACTTGATCATGTCCCAAAAGCCCTACCTATTTACCTATTTGTCTATTATCTATCTATCTATCTTATCTAATCTGCCTGTATCATTATGCCTCCCTCCCTCCCTCCCTAGACTGCTCACAGACACCCCCCCCTTAATACTCTCATGTTGGATTTTAGTTTCTATCACATGAACCTTGAGGGGACGTTAACATTCAATCCCTAACATGGGGGTTACAGTGAGGGCTAAACTGGGGGAGTCCACAAGTCATGCTCACACCCGTAATCCCAGTGCTTAGCAGGCCGCTGCAGGAGGATGACTTGAGGTCAGGAGTTTGAGACCAGCCAGGCCAACATGGTAAAACCTCATTTCCACTAAAAATACAAAAATTAGCCAGTATGGTAGCACGCACACGTCGGTAGTCTCAGCTACTAAGAAGGCTGAGGCAGTAGAATCACTCGAGGCAGAGGTTGCAGTGAGCCAAGATGGCATCACTGCACTCCAGTCTAGGTGATGCAGCAAGACTCTGTCTCAAAAAAGAAGAGTTCTGGGCACGGTGACTCATGCCTGTAATCCCAGCACTTTGGGAGGCCAAGGCGGGCAGATCAATTGAGATCAGGAGTTCTAGACCAGCCTAACCAACATGGTGAAACTCTGTCTCTACTGAAAATACAAATCTTAGCTGGGAGTGATGGCAGGCACCTGTAATCCCAGCTACTTGGGAGGCTGAAGCAGAAGAATCACTTGAACTGGGAGGCTGAGGTTGCAGTGAGCTGAGATTGTGTCACTGCACTCCAGCCTGGGCAACACAGCAAGAGTCTGTCTCAAAAAAAAAAAAAAAACCCAAACCCAATCATTAAACATTCAGGATTGTTTGGGGGTGGTAAGCCGGTTGGTAAACTGTTAGTATGTTGAAATTGGCCTTGATGGAATATTTACACCATGGGAATTGGCTAATGGTACAAACGCGGGCATTTTTTTTAATTTTGAAAAGCTGATTTTCCAGCACACCGCTGCTTCGGAGTCCGATTCACGTGCTGCTAACACAGAACCTCCACAGCACTCAATGGTGCAGGAGTGTTCGGTTTCCACGGCCCTCTTCCCTGCTGGACTGAGTTCTGCTAGAGCTGAGAGCAGCCTTCATTCATGCCTTGTCCTTCCTTCCATGCCAGGAGCTCAGCAAGGGCGGAATGTGGGAAGTAGACGAGTTCCTCTTTAAAGTTTCCTTTCTTGTTAAAGAATAAGTGTGCTAATCGCTCTTTGTGAAGCCCTATCCCATGTAGCTGTTAGACACACCGTGCTAATGTCCTTGTACTTTAACCAAGGTATCTGTGCTGGACGTGCTCACAGGCATGTGCCAGTTCTCCATTGCTTTGACCTGTTTAGATTTCAGTTGTTAGCCAATCGGGTTTTAGTTTAGATTGCGAGGTCTGGCTCCAGCCAACGGAGATCAGACACAGCAGTAAGGACGACCCCAAATGTATAAGAAATAAATTTCTGTGTTTTCCCTTTGTTCTCTGTATTCTCGTGGCACGATGGCGAGTGAGGGTGCCCTTCCTGCAGTCCAGGAAGTAAAACTCGTGCTGCTGAAAGATCCTTTGTCTCAGTGCTGATTTTTCTTTGCAGCACCAAGCATCCATGTGGGACCAGCCCACAAGGGGCGCCCTGCCCTTCGCATTGCCAACTATACTCTTTGAGAATCTTAGACACTTTTAGATATAAAAGCCATGAAAAGCAAGAAATAGGCCAGGCGCGGTGGCTCAAGCCTGTAATCCCAGCACTTAAGGAGGCTGAGGCAGGTGGATCACGAGGTCAAGAGATCGAGACCATCCTGGTCAACATGGTGAAACCCCGTCTCTACTAAAAATACAAAAAATTAGCTGGGCATGGTGGCGCGTGCCTGTAATCCCAGCTACTCAGGAGGC
>CAUYOR010076965.1:0-12327 GCA_963573925.1 Callimico goeldii
ATATTATCTCAAAACTTTTTTAAAAAGAGAGAAATATATTCCAGATATGCAAGATTGACTTAACATTTGAAAATCAAATTGATGTTTTGCCACATTAACTTTAAAAATAGGAAGAAAAATCATAATTTTGAAAGATACAGGAAAAGCATTTGAAAAAAATTTCACATCAATTTTATGGTGAAACCATCTCTTAGCAATAAACAAAACAAAACCAGAAAAAAAAGTCAAAGTCCTGGACTGGCTCTATTAGAGGAGGCATTAAAAAATAAAAATAAAAATTTTTAAAACCAAAGTCCAACAGAGCCATAATCTGTTATGTCTTAAGGTTATCTGTTTTGTCACGTAAGAATTATTTGCATCTCTGGTGGACAAAAATCTGTAAACGAATCTCTGATCCTACAAAATTTTGAAATAGCCCAGACAGTAGAAAGTCAAATTAAGCACTGCACTGCAAGCAAGTGATTCCCCAGCCTCAGCCTCCTGAGTACCTGGGACCACAGGCGCGTACCGCCACACCCAGGTAATTTTTCTATTTTAGTAGAGATGGGGTTTCACCATGTTATCAGGCTGGTCTCCAACTCCTGACCTCAGGTGATCGGTTCGCCTCAGCCTCCCAAAGTGCTGGCATTACAGGCATGAGCCACCGCGCCTGGCGGCTTATTTCAATCTAGTTAGGAAAATAGAACACTTACGTGAAATGAAATAATACAAGCACTAATGTCAAATAAATGTATTAAAAACAATCTTGTTGAGCCCCAAGGGTGACAGATGTGTACATGCCTCCAGGGACCAGGGAAGTAATGAAAGTCAATAAAGTAGAGCAGGATGAGGACCTTGGCCAATGGAAGTGCACATTTTTATTTATTTGTTTATTTATTTATTGAGACTGAGTCACCCAGGCTGGAGTGCAATGGTGTGATCTAGGCTCACTGCAACCTCCGCCTCCCAGGTTTAAGCGAGTCTCTTGCCTCAGCCATCTGAGTAGCTGGGATTACATGCGCCTGTCACCATGCCCAGCCTCTTATTTTGAATTTAACTTCATTTTTGGACTGGACCATTTTTTTCAGAATTTGAATCTAAAATGTTTAATTATGTTGTAGTTTTGAGATACACTGCATTGTTGAAAGAAGTTGGCTAAACTCCAGTTACTATTGAACTCTTGATGATATATTCCGGGAAATTGTTCAGTACTTGACATCGTTCTAAGCAAACTCAGTTGCCAGGCAGAGGTTGGATGTGATACAAGTGAATACTAAACATTTATGTCTTTGTAAGGAAGTTATGTTCCTTCCCATGAGATAATTATCACTCATTTCCTTCCTGGTTTTTAAATTCCCCTGCTATTTGTGAATGTTTATGGCAAGTGTTTCATGTGGAGGAAAACATTGGCCAGTATTACAGTTAAGTGCTCCTTCTATGAAAGCATTTTCCGTCTAGATTAAAACTCTGTATCTGAGCTGGGTTTGTTGGCTCACTCCTGTATTCCCAGCACTTTGGGAGGCCGAGGTGGGTGAATCACAAGATCAGGAGTTCGAGACCAGCCTGGCCAACATGGTGAAACCCCGTCTCTACTAAAAATACAAAATTACCTGAATGTGGTGGCATGGGCCTGTAATCCCAGCTACTCAGGAGGCTGAGGCAGGAGAATCACTTGAACCTGGGAGGCGGAGGTTGCAACAAGCCAAGATGGTGCCATTGCTCTCCGGCCTGGGCAGTAAGAGCGAAACTCTGTCTCGAAAAACAAAACAAAACAACAACAACAATAAAAAAAACCAGCTGGGCGTGGTGGTATGTACCTATAATCTCAGTTACTTGGAAAGCTGAGGAATGAGAAGAGCTTGAACCCTGGAAGCAGAGGTTTCGGTGAGCCAAGATCATGCCACTGCACTCCAACCTGGGTAACAGAGTGTGACCCTGTCTCAAAAAAACCCACAAAAACTGCTATTGGTTATAGTAGTTACACCAGCACTTGCTGGACTTGCTTCACATACTGCATATTCTGAGCTGGGATCATGCTGAAACGTGTATGTTGATGAAGTACCTGTTTTGCCGGTGAAGGGATGAACCGACTGTCAAAGGTGTTTCCTTGGAATCCTGGTGTTTGGAACAGAATCATTCAGCTCTGCTACTCCAAATGAATTTAAATGAAGAGAGCTGCTGGGAGCCGTCTTCACTTCCTTCTTTCAGATGCACCAAGCCACTCTGTCGTTTTCAAAAGTTAAGTCCTAGAGTATTGCCAGTTACTTTGAGCAAGGAAACATCTAACGCCCTCACAGGCAAAAGGAACCGAAATGAGGCCATTGTGTGTCAATGCATCCAAGAAAGAACCGGTACAGAGAACCAGGACCTCAGGAGCCTTCCATCGAATAAAGTGGAACATGATTTATTGAGCTGTGTGTTTGGCATTCCTACTATTACGGATGGCTCAAAAACAAATGAATAAAACAGGTATTTTTTAGGCTGGGTGCAGTGGCTCATGCCTGTAATCCCAGCACTTTGGGAGGTCGAGGCAGGCAGATCACCTGAGATCAGGAGTTTGAGACCAGTCTGGCCCATCTCTACTAAAAATAAAAAAATTAGCTGAGTGTGCACGCCTGAAGTTACAGTTACTCGGGCGGCTGAGGCAGGAGACTCGCTTGAACCAGGTAGGCAGAGGTTGCACTGAGCCAAGATCACACCACTCCACTCTAGCCTGGGCAATAGAGCGAGACTCCATCTCAAAAAAAGTAAAATGAAACAAACGGATATTTTTCCCTCTTTCATTCCAAGAAGTCTTTATGTTTCTGTGCCCCCTCGCCCTTTTTTTTTAAAAGACGGGTTTCACCATGTTGGTCAGGCTGGTCTTGAACTCCCAATCTCAGGTGATCTGCCTACCTTGGCCTCCAAAGTGCTTGGACTACAGGTGTGAGCCACCATGCCCAGCCTCCCATTGCCCTTTCTTAAAGAGCTAGATGATACGGGCAGAGAGGTGAAGTTATGGGGAGACTGTGACTTCTGCCCCTGGATTTGTGTGAAATGAGCAATTGATTAATGGAGGCAGATGTAGTGTGAGGCTGGAAAGAGACGGGGCAGAACTCCATTGGAAAGGAGGGAATCGCTTACTCTCCAAGCCTGGGGAAGGAGGTGGTGCCGGTACACTCTGTGGGTCATCAGGGATGTGTGCTGCCCTTCCACACAGTCCCTAAGTTCAGAGAGGCGGTAGCACAGCTTCAGACAGGGTGGATGAACGTGAGCCCCTCCAAAGTGAACACCAGGTTTGGCATAGAGGGGCTGGAGCCACCCACTTCTGACAGACCCCCAAGGGCTTGCCTGTGCCCCTGCAGCCTGCAGGCTGGGCCCCTTCCTGGTTTTTGTTTTTGGTTATTTTTGATAACATTTTAAGACTCATTTGAGTCTTGCTCTGTCGCCCAGGCTAGAGTGCAGTGGTGCAATCTTGACTCACTGTAGCCTCTGTCTCCCGGGATTCACGTGATTTTCCTGCCTCAGCCTCCTGATTAGCTGGGACTACAGGCATGCGCCATCGCACTAGGATAATTTTCATATTTTTAGTAGAGATGGGTTTCACTATGTGGGCCAGGCTAGTCTTGAACTTCAGACCTCAGGTGATCCACCCACCTTGGCCTCCCAAAGTGCTGGGATTACAGGCTGGTTTTTGAATTGAGCAAGCTTAAATTCTTACAGGAACCAGATAAGAGGGAGAGCATCCCCAGGAGTAATCCATCTTGAAATTTCTCATTTACTTTGTAAAGTAGTACAGGCCTAATAGGATGTCATTTGACTTAGAACAAAAATCAAGTTGTAGGATGATTTCTGAACTAAGCATGGGAGACTGAATTTATATGTACTGTGTTAGGCAAGGGCTGAGCTAGGTCATCTGCCTTCCTAGCTCTAAGACTCAGAATTCTCTGAACAAGTTACCAAATTACTGGGGACCCTTGATTTTTTTTTTTTTTTTTTTTTTTGAGGTGGAGTTTTGCTCTTGTTGCCCAGGCTGGAGTGCAATGGAACCATCTCAACTCACCGCAACTTCTGCCTTCCGGGTTCAAGCAATTCTGCCTCATCCTCCCAAGTAGCTGGGATTAAAGGCTTGTGCCACTACGCCTGGCTAATTTTGTGCTTTTAGTAGAAACGGGATTTCTCCATATTGGTCAGTCTAGTCTCAAACTCCCGACCTCAGGTGATCCGATCACCTTGGCCTCCCAAAGTGCTGGAATTACAGGTGTGAGCCACTGTGCCCAGCCTTGATTTTTTATTTTTTAAACCAGAGTTTCTGGGTCATCAGGGCAGTGCTTTTTCAAACTTACAAACCTGCTATGTGACCCCTTAATTCACATTTAGACTTTTTGAACCAGGCCTTAGAACCTGGATGAATTGTGTTCTTGTGGTCAAAGAGCTCGACTGAAAAGAGAGCTGCATTCCAGTTTCAGCACAGGTGAATTGAATTCATTTCCCAGGACTGCCGTAACAAATGCCCACAAACTTGGTAACTTAAAAACAACAGAAATTGGGCTGGGTGTGGCAGCGCACACCTGTAATCCCAGAACTTTGGGAGGCCAAGGTGGATGGATCATTTGAGGTCTGGAGTTCAAGACCAGCTTGGCCAACATGGTGAAACCCTATCTCTACTAAAAATACAAAAAATGAGTTGGGTGTGGTGGCACTCGTCTATAATCCCCGCTACTCCGGAGGATGAGGTGGGAGAATAGCTTGAACCCGGGAGGTGGGGGTTGCAGTGAGCTGAGATCGCACCACTGCACTCCAGCCTGGGTGACAGAGCTAGCCTCTGTCTCAAAAAATAAACAAATAAAAATAAAAACAACAGAAATTTATCCTCTTACAGTTCTGGAGGTCAAAGTTCAAGGTGTCGGCAGGGTCACGCTCCCTCTGAAGGCTCCAGGGGAAGATCCTTCCTTGTCTCTTCCAGCTTACGGTGGCCCCAACACTCCTTGGCTTGTGACTGCATTGCTCCAGTCTCTGCCTCTGGCTTCTCATGGCCTTCTACCTGTGCCTCTTTGGAGTCTCTGTGCATCCTCACCTCTTCTTTTAAGGACACAAGTTATGAGATTTAGGGCCCACCCTGATCCAATCTGACCTTAGGTCACATTCTGAGATTCTGGGTGGATATAAATTTGGAGGGGCTGGTATTCAACCTATGGCACTATCTTGAAGAGCTTTTATTTAGTTTTTTGTAAGGAAGAGAAGGGCTCTAACTCTTTGGAATGAGGGGAGAGGATGCATGAAGCAGGCCGATGAGGCTTTAAGGGAGGCAGGGTTTGCAGGAAGCAGACTTCCAGGGAGTCTGGAAATGGAAGCCTGGAACGGAAGCTCCTTGCCTCCCCGCCCGCTCAGTCTCTGCATCAGTTACCAGGAGACAGCTGCGCTCTTGCTGCACCTGGACTCTCTCCCCTTCTATCCCACATATCTTTTTAATCTCTACTTCCTCATCTTACTTTCACATTTTTATTTTTCGTAATTCAGACTTGCTCCTATTATCCTTCCAACATCTGCCAGTCTCTCAAGTGTCAGTGATGTATTTTTTATTTTTTAGAGATGGGGTCTCACTCTGTGGCCCAGGCTGGAGTGCAGTGGTGCCATCACGGCTCAGTGCAACCTCAGACTCCTTGGCTCAAGCAACCCTCCTGCCTCAGCTTCCTAAGTTGCTGGGACTACAGGTGCATGCCATCACACCTGGCTAATATTTTTATTTTTATTTATTTTTTTAGATGGAGTCTTGCTCTGTCCCCAGGCTGAAGTGCAGTGGTACAATCTTGGCTCACTGCAACATCCACCTCCTGGGTTCAAGCGATTCTCCTACCTCAGCCTCCCGAGCTGGGACTACAGGCATATACCACCATGCCCAGCTAATTTTTGTATTTTTAATAGAGACGAGGTTTTACCATGTTGCCCAGGATAGTCTCTATCTCTTGACCACGTGATCTGCTCGCCTCAAAGTGCTGAGATTACAGGCGTGAGCCACCACGCCCCGTCAAAATTTTTATTTTTAATTTTTGTAGAGATGGAGTCTCATTATAGTGTCCAGGCTGGTCTTGAATTCCTGACCTCAAGCGATCTTCCCGCTTCAGTCTCCCAAAGTGCTAGGATTACAGGTGTGAGCTACAGCACCTCCTCCCCTCCCCTCCCTTTTCTCCACATCAGCACCTAACAGTGCCTGGCCTGTTGACATGAAGTCTAGCTCTTTTTAAATTTTTTTAGAGACGGAGTCTAGCTCTGTTGACCAGGCTGGAGTGCAGTGGTGTGATCTCAGCTCACCTCTGCCTCTCGGGCTCAAGCGAGTCTTCTGCCTCAGCCTCCCAAGTAGCTGGGAATATAGTCTCATGTCACCACGTACGGCTACTTTTTGTATTTTAGTAGAGTCGGAGTTTCACCATGTTGGTCAGGCTGGTCTCAAACTCCTGATCTCAGGTGATCTGCCCACCTCGGCCTCCCAGAGTGCTGGGATTATAGGCATGAGCCACCACGGCCAGTTAGCTTAAGTCTAGTTCTCGCTGGACTGTTTGCTTGTTGAGAAAAAGGGCTATCATATGCCTCGTCTGTTTCCTGACAACATATATCATATAGATGTTTGCCCACACTTCTTAAAATGAATTAGCTGAATAACTTAGTTCTCACTTTTTCTCCTTCACTGTACTCTTGGAGGGGAATCAAAGAAACACAGGGAGTGATGAGTTTAGATCTGATTAATTCAGATTGGCTGTTCATATCGAGTGAAATCTGATGAACTGTTCAGTCCAACTTTGCACACTGTTCATCTAGGAAATTATCAACTTGGCAGCAACAAAGAAGAGAAAGTAGGACTTTGGGCTAGAATATCGTGAAGTCATAGCTGTTCCCCTGTGAGACACTGGATTTGGTGTGGTTTTAATACTTATTTATTTATTCGAGACAGAGTCTCACTCTTCTTGCCCAGGCTGGAGAGCAGTGGTGTGTCATGGCTCACTGCAACCTCCACCTCCTGGACTCAAGCAATTCTCCCACTTCAGCCTCTCGCGTAGCTGGGATTATGGGTACCTGCCAGCATGCCCAGCTAATTTTTGTATTTTTAGTAGAAATGAGGTTTCACCATGTTGGCCAGGCTGGTCTTGAACTCCTGAACTCAAATGATCCTCCCACCTCGGCTTCCCAAAGTACTGGGATTACAGGCATGAGTTACTGCACCCAGCCGGGGTTTTTTTGTTTGTTTGTTTTTGCTTTTGCTTTTGTTTATTTGTTTTGAGATGGAGTCTCCCTCTGTTGCCCAGGCCCAGCCTGTTTTAATATTTACATTAATATTTTTTCTTTCGATATTTATTGTGTAAATTTGCTTTCAATTCCTCATTATGCCAAATGTTTGGTTATCACACAGGTTAAATTATGTTGTCTGAACAGAGCTTGTGTCTAACAATAACACAAGAGTATATAATTTGGGGTTTTGAAAATGACTCTCAAGGTCAGGCATGATGGCTCACGCCTGTAATCCCAGCACTTTGGGAGGCTGAGGTGAGTGGATCACAAAGTCAGGAGTTTGAGACCAGCCTGGCCAAGATGGTGAAACCCCATCTCTACTAAAAACACAAAAATTAGCTGGGTATAGTGGTGGGTGCCTGTAATCCCAGCTACTCGGGAGGCTGAGGCATAGAATTGCTTAAACCTGGGAGGTGGAAATTGCAGTGAGCTGAGATCATGCCACTGCACTCCAGCCTGGGCGACAGAGCAAGACTGTCTCAAAACAAAAAAGAAAAGAAAAGAAAATGTCTCTCAAAACTAAGTGTCTCCTTTATTTGAAGATGTTGTTCTTTAACTAGAGTGTAGTTGTAGGAATAGTTATAATAGGAATAGTAATAACAAATAATAATGCCCCCCCCCACCGCCGCGTGCATCATACCTCTTAATATTCATGTTTCGGTGTAATCCCCCCTCATGGTGACTCTGGGCTTGGCCATGTGACTTGCTTGGCCCATGGGACAATAGCAAATGTAGTTCCAGCAGAAACTGGACAAGTGCCTCTGAATGGGCTGGTCCTCCTGGAACGCTGTTAGGCCATCCTGCTGGAAAGGCCACATGGAGGGAGGCCCACTGTCTAGCCATCAACCTGACCTTGGTCCCAAACTGACCTGCAGCTGAACGTAATGGTGAGTGAGCCCAGGCCAGACCAGCAAAAGAACTTCTCAGTCAACGGTCAAATGGGAAATAAGAAATTGTAGTTGAAACAATAAGTTGTTGGGATAGTTTTTTATGCAGCAGAGACTAAAATATTGAACTTACTGAATAAACTCATTTATTACATAGCTCTAATTCTAATCTTCATAAAACTGCACACCGATTCTTACCTGCACACATTTTCTTTAATCCCCTTCGCAATTTTTTTTTGAGATGGAGTCTTGCACTGTCGCCCAGGCTGGAGTGAAATGGCGCAATCTTGGCTCACTGCAACCTCTGCCTCCCAGGTTCAAGTGATTCCCCTGCTCAGCCTCCCGAGTAGCTGGGACTGCAGGTGTCTGCCACTATGCCAGCTAATGTGGTTTTTTTTATTTCTTTTGTTTTTTTTTTTAAATGGATGAGAGGTTTTTATGTTGCCCAGGCTGGCCTCAAACATGTAGCCTTGCCTCCTCAAGTGCCGGAACATGGGCCTGAGCTACTGCAGCTCCCTAATTTTTGTATTTTTCATAGAGGTGGGGTTTCACTATGTTGGTCAGGCTGATCTCAAACTCCTGATCTCAGGTGATCTGCCTGTCTCAGCCTCCCAAAGTGCTGGGATTACAAGCGTGAGCCATCGCCTCCAGCCCAAGTTGTTAAATATCTTTTACAGAAAAATTTTAGGAACGTACCATCGTAGATTCTTCTGATTGCCCACCCAGTATTCTTTTTCCTCTCACAAGTAGTGGGATCCTACCTTCAACCACAGGTTTGACTTCTGTTAGACTCTATGTTGGCCCAATCAAACCCAGAGGAAGGGTTTCTGTTCTATGATTAGGGAGCTAGCTTTTCTCTCTTTCCTGCTGCGTATTAATATGGAAGCACGTAGCTCCAGGCACTGCTGGAAGCCATCCCATGACCAGGGAGCCCTGTCTTAGGAGCAGTAATGTGGAGAACAGTGGAACAAAGGCCTAGATCTTGGTTCTTGATGGCTTCCTGGAGCCACTGGTAAACCCTGGCCTGGAACCCACCTCACTTTTGATCCTATAAGTTCTAAGAGATCAGAAAATTTGATTGTTTAAGCCATTTACAATCTTAGTTTTCTGTTGCTGTTTAGCCCTTAATGTCCTAGCATGCCCACGTGTCAATCTCCAAAACTGAACACAAAAGCATCGCTCTGTACTTTGCTTTTTTCATTTAATATATCTTGGGCAATGTTTCCAAAGCTCCTTGTACAGATCTTCCTTTTTTTTTTTTTTTTTAAGAGATGGGGTTTCACCATATTGGCCAGGCTGGTCTCGAACTCCTGACCTCAAGCAATCCACCTGCCTCGGCCTCCCAAAGTACTGGGATTACAGTCATGAGCCACCGTGCCCAACATCTTTTTTTTTTTTCTAAGACAGACTAAGTCTGGCTCTGTCACGCAGGCTGGAGTACAGTGGCACGATCTTGGCTCACTGCAACCTCCGCCCCCTGGGCTCACATAATTCTCCTCCCTCAGCCTCCTGAGTATCTGGGACTACAGGTGTGCACTGCCACACTTGGCTGATTTTTGCATTTTTAGTAGAGACAGGGTTTTGCCTGTTGGCCAGACTGGTCTCGAACTCCTGACCTCAAGTGATCTGCCCTCCTCAGCCTCCCAAAGTGCTGGGATTATAGGCAAGAGCCACCATGCCTGGCCAAAATTTTTAATGTATTGAATACCACTATTTATTCACTAGTCCCCTAATGACTGAATGGTAGTTTCCAGGTTTTATAGTTTTAAATTTTTTATTTTTATTTATTATTTTTTTTTATTATTTTTTTTTGAGACAGAATCTCACTCTGTCACCAGGCTGGAGTGCAGTGGCATGATCTCGGCTCACTGCAATCTCTGCCTCCTGGGTTCGAGTGATTCTCCTGCCTCAGCTGCCTGAGTAGCTGGGATTACAGGTGCCTGCCACTACGCCCAGTTAATTTGTGTATATTTAGTAGAGACGGGATTTCACCATCTTGGCCAGATTGGTCTTGAACTCCTGACCTCACGATCCACCTGCCTCGGCCTCCCAAAGTACTGAAATTACAGGTGTAAGCCACTGCACCCAGCCCATCCTTCTTTTCACTGAAGGCTTAGATTCTTTGGTGTATTAAATACCATCACTTATTAACCAGTCCCCATTGTTTGAATGGTTTTTCCCATTGTTCTTGATTTTGATTTTGATTTTTCTTCCCTATTACAAGCAGTGCTGCTGCAAACACTCTTGAACACACATCAGGGTTCAGTTGTTTTCTGAAAGACACGAGGTCTTACTGATGTTTCTGGCTACTGCATTCTTTGGAATGACAGTTCCGATTATTGTTCAGATGATACATCAATACCTCTTATGAATCCCCTCAGGTCTTTTCAGCCTCATCTGTTACTTTTCCAACTGTCACCTCTGCATAAACGTCAAACAACTTCAAGGGGCGTGGCCACACCGTGTCTTGCCATGGGTCTGCATTATCACTTCCATCCCACCCTAGGGCTTCCCCATTGACATAGAACAGAGCAGGACCCAGCCTGGCACCTGTGCAAGCCTGTGACACCACAGGGGGTGTTAGCATACCATGAGGCAAAGCTTTGACCAATTGGGGAAGGGAGCTTGGGATGGCGTCTTTCCTGCTTCTTACTCTAGAATGACTATCCTAACATGCAGATTAGGTGATTTGTTGGAGGACAGTCCCCAGGATTGAATGTCAGCCACATTTAGCAGCAGCCAATTTAATAATGTATCTTCTGGCCACAGTGACTCACGCCTGCAATTTCAGCACTTTGGGAGGCCGAGGTGGGCAGATCACTTGAGGTCAGTAGTTCCAGGCTAGCCTGGCCAACATGGTGAAACTCCATCTCTACTAAAAACACAAAATTTAGCTGGGCGTGGTGCCATGCACCGGTAGTCCCAGCTACTTGGGAGGCTGAGGCAGGAGAATCACTGGAACCCAGGAGGCAGAGGTTGCAGTGAGTGGAGGTTGTGCCACTGCACTCCGGCCTGGGTGACAGAGCAAGCATCTCAAAAAAAAAACACCAAAGAATAATAGTGTACCTTCCTTCTAGTATCTACTCTCCCTCCTTTATGGCCTCTCTCCTGCTCTCCTCGTGCCCTGCTCCCTGAAATTGCACTCCCTAATAAATTAGTAGCACATAAGATTTTGCCTCAGGCTGTGCTCCCTGGAGAATCCAGGTTGAGACAGTTGGTACTTTCCACATGATTATACTGCCTTTAAATTAAGCCATCTGTATATCTCCCTGGTGATGGATAGAATACTAAGATCTTGAGACTGTTCAACACCAGTTGCAGCAAATGCAGACCTGCTCTCTACTCCTTTGCATGAGAGACGTCTCAAGAGTATAAAGGTGGGTGGGGCACAGTGGCTCATTCCTCTAATCTCAGCACTTTGGGAGGCTAAGGAGGGTGAATCGCTTGAGGCCAGGAGTTCCAGACCAGCCTGGCCAACAGGACAAAACCCTGTTTCTTCAAAAAATACAAAAATTAGCAGTGCAGTGGTAATCACAGCTCACTGCAGCCTCAAACTCTTGGGCTCAAGGCATCCTCTGACTTCAGCCTCCCAAGTAGCTGAGATTACAGACACATGCCACCACACCTGGCTTATTTATTTATTTATTGAGACGGAGTTTCGCTCTTGTTAACTAGGCTGGAGTGCAATGGCACAATCTCAGCTCACCACAACCTCTGCCTCCTGGGTTCAAGCAATTCTCCTGCCTCAGCCTCCCGAGTAGCTGGGACTACAGGCGTGTGCCACCATGCCCAGCTAATTTTTGTATTTTTAGTAGAGATGGGGTTTCACCATGTTGACCAGGATGGTCTCTATCTCTTGACCTTGTGATCCACCTGCCTCAGCCTCCCAAAGTGTTGGGATTATAGGCGTGAGCCACGATGCCCGGCCAATTTTTTAATATTTAATAGAGATGGGGTTTCACCATGTTGGCCAGGCTGGTCTCAAACTCCTGGCCTCAAAGTGATCCACCCACCTTGGCCTCCCAAAATGCTGGAATTATAGGTGTAAGTCACCATGCCTGGCCAACTTTTCTTTAATAAGTAGAAAAAATACACTCTAACAAAAAATATACTATCGTCATAAACCAGTAACATAGTTGTTTATTGTTAAATATTTTATATTGTACATAATTATATGTCCTTGTGGCATGATGGCTAA
>CAUYOR010076967.1:0-40707 GCA_963573925.1 Callimico goeldii
TCCCAGCTACTCAGGAGGCTGAGGCAGGAGAATTGCCTGAACCCAGGAGGCGGAGGTTGCGGTGAGCCGAGATCATGCCATTGCACTCCAGCCTGGGTAACAAGAGCGAAACTCCGTCTCAAAAAAAAAAAAAAAAAAAAACCTGAGTCTCAGAATTTTCAGGGAGACGAAAATTTGAGTAATCACAAAACTCTGGTCTCTCATATAGCTGGCTCTGCATGAATTAAAGTCTTTCTCTATTGCAATTTCCCTGTCATGATAAATTGGCTGTCTGGACAGCAAGCGAGGAGAACCCCCCGGGGGTGGTTACATCCCCAAGAGAGGAACCTTCTCTTTGCTTCCGGCTCCTCCTGCTGTTTCCCGCCCAGGCTGGCTCTGTAAAGGTCTTCTTAGCGGAGGAAACACAAACCTAGCCAGGAGGTGCCCTGAGGACTGTAGGTGTGGGCAGGGGCCTTCCCTTCCCAGGGCCTCCTAGATCTGAATCTGCATACAGCAAGCCAGTCCTGCCACTGCGGAATTTCCTGCTCTGACCTCCTTCTCACCTAGGCTGTTTCTACCAAGGTTGCCTGGCTGGAATGGAAGCTTAGTAAGGTGACTTCACAGATCTTACAGCAGCCCCACGGGGGTTCTGAGAGCCTGGGAAGAAAGGGAGAACCCTCTAGCTCATATGGGCCCCAAACCCATTGGCAGGCATACCGTGGCCTGGGGGCAGTCCGCAGATGCCTGAGACCCCAGGCCACCCCTCAGCCAGGTCTATCCATCATTACTCTGCCCTGGGGCGAGGGTGGGGCTCAAAGTGGGAAACCCTCCCTGCCTCCACCCAGGGTCAGGCCAGTGATGTGCTGATAACCTTCAGTGACTTACCCCCTGCCACAATCACTCAGGGAAAGCTGGAAAACCCAGAGCTTGGGCTTGCGGGGTTCAACCTCTGCCGTTTCCTCTCCTTGAGTCTAGTGGGCACGTGGGCTGCTGGAGACAGGGGTCTGAGTAATCACTGGGTCAAGGGGGAGAGAAGGGAGGTGAGAAGGGAGGTGTGGGAGAGAGAAACCTCAGGAGATTCAATCTGTGGAAGAGAGTGCAGGGGGGACAGACGTTTGGGGTAATTCACCTTGGATGGGGTGAGGAAAGTCATGGACAGGAACTGGGAAGGGGCAGATGTGAAGGCCAGAGGCAAATGAGGGACACCCCAGTGGAGACTGCAGCTGCAGGAAGGAGTGGGGCGGTCACCTTCTCCCATCTGCATTTTTCCCCAGGGCCTGTGGCTCTTGGCAATGGCATCACTTTACCTGCTTTAAAAACATATCCTTTTATCCCCCCTGAATTGTTCATGTTTCTGCTTTAAAAAAAAAAAAGACACATGTTCAAAGTGGAACATTTGGAAAATTGCATAAAGGTACAAGGAAGAAAATGAAAGTTGCCCATCATCCCGCTCTGCAAATATAACAACCACTGTGGGTGTTCTGGTCATTTTCCTATAAGCATTTATTCATGAATTTGATATTTGTACAAATGGATTCATGCGCTATGTTCTGTTTTCCATATGACCACTTGCTGGGGTGTGTGGGAAGACCAGGGCAGGTACTTGTCACCATAATCTGTCCACTTAGTGCACGAGGCCTCCCTAATGCTGATACCAGCTGGATTTTGATATTTCAGGCACTTTGAATGCTTTTAAGGTGTTTACTAACAAAGAGGTGAACAAGAGAGCTTCATGGCATGAAGGAGCCAGGGGGTCTAGGCAGACCTCACCGCCCTTTGCCAGCTGTGTGACCTGGGGCAGCACGTTCCCACTCAGCCTTGGTTTCCTCATCTGTAACATGGTCTTCCTTGGCTGTCTCAGAGGTCGTGATGGGGTCACAGGTGATGAACGCAAAGGCCTCTTCCCCACCAACCAAATTCGGACTGAATTTGTGGTCTTACCATCTGTTTCATTAGCATGTGAGCCCACAGTGCTAATGAAATGGATGGAATGGGAGGTTCTGTGCCAAGCAAAGTGTGCCTCCTGGCCTCTGCACTGCTGTCTAGGAGGAACGGTGTTTGGTGAAGAAGGGATGAGAGATTTCTGGTGGCCCATTGGGAATGCAGCTGTGAACACCGTCAGCCGGGGTGTGGGTATGAGATGGCGGTGGGGCAAGGACAGAGAGTGCTATAGTGTGGATGTCTGTCATCTCCTCAAATCTCATGTTGTAATGTGAACCCCTAGGCCAGGTGCGGTGGCTCATGTCCGTAATCCCAGCATTTTGGGAGGCTGAGGTGGGTGGATCATGAGGTCAGGAGATCGAGATCATCCTGGCCAAGATGGTGAAACCCCATCTCTACTAAAAATACAAAAAATAGCTGGTTGTAGCAGGTGCCTGTAGTCTCAGCTACTGAGGGAGGCTGAGGCAGGAGAATCACTTGAAACTGGGAGGCGGAGGTTGCAGTGAGTCGAGATTGCGCCACTACACTCAAGAGCGAGTACACTCCAGGTTGCGCCATTACACTCCTCTTGGGGAGGGAGAAAGAAATGTGAACCCCACTGCTGTAGGTGGGGCCTAATGAAAGGTGCTTGGGTCATGGGACCAAGTTCCTCATGAATGGCTTGGTGCTGTCCCAGAGGTAGTGAGTTCTCCCTATCAGCTACTGTGAGAGCTAGTGTTAAAGAGCTAGGCACCTCCCTCTCTCCCTCCTGCTTCCTCTCTCACCATTCGATCTCTGCACACACTGGCTCTCCATCACCTTCTGCCGTGTGCGGAAGCAGCCTGAGGCCCTCACTCGAGGCCCAGTCTTGGACCTTCCACCCAGCAGAACTGTGAGCTAAAGCAACCTCCTTTCCTTATAAATTATCTAGCCTTAGGTAATCCTTTATAGCAACAAAAAATGGACTAAGACAAAGAGAAATGGCAATTTTGCTCCTAGGCACAGTCTAAGGGAGGGCCTCTGCACCTGCTACTCCTTCCCAGCAGAAATAACAGCGCAAGCTTACGAGGACCCGGGCTCTGCTCCAAGTACTTCCTGTGTGTTGACTTGTCATCTTGAGAACACCAACACTCATTTATCAGAAGTAGAACTATTGACAGAAATAAGTAATTTTCCTGAGGTCATAGAGCTCAGAGCTGCAGTGCTTCAGGGGTTGAGGGTATTTAAAATAGTAAGATGTTTTCCATTGAGTCAATTAAAAGAATTAGCATTTGCAGGTGGCAAACTGGCTGTTCTTACTGTATCTCATTTAATTGCCACAGTAATCCTGGAAGGTACATCTTCTTATTGGCATTTTCTAGATAAGAAATCAGAGGCTCACAGAGGTTAAACAGGTGCCTGTGGAGGCAGAATGAGCCAGAGACAGAACTGGGATTTAAGCCAGCTCATCCTGACCCCTGGCAGTGGTTTTTTCCACCCACAACAGGAATGCATGCTAGAGCTAAACCCCTAGTGCCTTTGAAAGGGCCTGGCTAGGCTCCAGCCCCCCACCCATTCTCCACACAGCTGATGCTTTACATCCTGGCAGATGGCAGGGCAGTTCGCCCCAGCATCAGTAGCCGAACCTCACTGTGTGGGGGACAGACACAGTCGGACAGTCACCCAGCCTGAGCAGAGCAGGCTTCCTGAGGCAGGGGTTGCCTTTTGCTGGGGGCACAGATGCTTTTAAGAATCTGGTAAAATAGTGAGTCCTTTTCCCAGAAAAACACACAGGCAACAAATACCCTCTTTTGTGTCCAATTCAGAGTGTGCAAAAGCCCCCAGATTAAATAAATTCAGGCCTAAAGAATGATCTAGATGAGAAGGCTGCCTTGAATGCTTTTATGGGACAGAACAGGGAGTAGCCGAGAGAGTGGAGACCAGCCAGGGGAAATGTGGGGTGGGCAGCCCATCACAGGGACTAGCATCAGCCAGCACCTAGCAGTAAGGACCCTGAGAACAGAGCGGAACCAAGATGGGCTGGCCAGACAGGTGGGGTCGTGTGGCTCACTGAGCATAGCTGTGAGCACACAGTTCTGTAAGAAATGGGTGCCCGTCAGAAGCCTAGGTGAGCACATCAGTAACCCTCTGCTGTTTTGATCCCCACTGGGCCCCAGGATCCTTGTGGACAATGTGGTCCCTGCTTCGATCGTTAGGTCTGGTTGAGAACAGCTTGCCCAGGAAAGCAGATGCTGCCTGCCTGCCCAAGGTTTTGTCTTTGCCTTCTCTGTCCAAATCTTCTTTTTGTGGTGGATTAAATGGACCTTTCCTCGTTGTTGGCTTGTTTTTTTTTTTTTTGTTGTTGTTGTTTGTTTTTTGAGATGTAGTGTCACTCTGTTGCCCAGACTGGAGTGCAATGGTACTATCTCAGCACCATCTTCTCAGTTCTGAAGATCCTGGAAGTCCAGGATCAAGGTGTCAGCAGGGTGGTTCCTTCTGAGGGCTGTGAGGGAGGGGTCTATTCCAGGCCTCCCTCCTTGACCTGCAGGTGACCATTCCCTCCAACCTACTTTTTTTGTTCGTTTGTTTTTTTGAGACAGTCTCACACTGTCACCCAGGCTGGAGTGCAGTGGCGTGATCGTGACTCACTGCAACCTCCAGCTCCCGGATTCAAGTGATTTCTTATGCCCCAGACTTTGAGTATCTGGGATTACTGGTGCACACCACCGCACCCGGCTAATTTTTGTACTTCTAGTAGAGATGAGGTTTCACCGTGTTGGCCAGACTGGTCTTGAACTCCTAACCTCAGGTGATCTGCCTGCCTTGACATCCCAAAGTGCTGGCATTACAGGGGTGAACCACTGTGCCATGCCTCAGTCTACATTTGTAGGCAGGCTGGCATTATGTGCATGGCTGGGCTGTTCAAACTTTGACTACAGTCTACAGTTAGAAATACAAATTACCTGCCAGGTGCAGCAGCTCACACCTGTAATCCCAGCACTTTGGGAGACTGAGGCGGTTGGATCACCTGAGGTCAGGAGTTCAAGACCAGTCTGGCCAACATGGTGAAACTCCGTCTCTATTAAAAATACAAAAATTAGCTGGGGGTGGTGGCTGAGGCAGAACAATCACTTGAACCTGGGAGGCAGAGGTTGCAGTGAGCTGAGATTGTGCCATTGCACTCCAGTCTGGGCAACAGAGTGAGACTGCATCTCAAAAAGCAAGCAAGCAAGCAAACAAACGAAATACCCAAAACAACAATAACAAATAAATTATGGTGTGACACAGTATGCGTGCAGAGACACACTCTGACATTTTTTCCCTGTGTTTCATTTCATTTCATCGAAAACTTACGGGTCTCAGTCCTGATGGATTTCACAGCCTTAGTGAGTTACAATCCACGTGAACTGAGATGCCAGAAGGTCTGGGCTGTGCTCCTGCCATCTCTCTGGTGGGTCTAGGGCTGGGGCACAGCAGGCCCACCAGAGAGAGTCACCTGGGCACTAGAAACACTGCCACTCTGTTCAAAGGCAGAGCAGAAAACAGCCAGAACCCTATCCTCAGGGTAAGAGCCATACCCAGATCTTTACTGAGTTTATATTTTACCATGAGCTCCTTAGGGGTGTTGAAAAATAATTTGAGGCAGCTTATAATAGTAAGTATTTTTCTCCCAGTGGAGATGAGATCCTATAGAGATAGGGCGGTGATGTCTGGGAGAACGCTTCATCAGCTACAAAGGTGGTCCCTGGATTACTGCTGCTGTCCTTCCCCAGACACCCGGGAGGAAGCAGAGCCATTGAGGGGACCCAGGAGAGACAGGGAGCTGTCTGTTGAAGCCACTGGGCAGGGCTCTGAACACAGACATAATTTCACATTCTGGTGATGAAAATCTTAATCAATCCTGTGAGCTGATGGATCCATTCATCCATTCATTCAATAAACACCCTTTGACATAATGTAAGGCTTATGCCTTGCAAACAGTGGCATCAGCTTAAGATGCAAGGAACATCTTGTCACCTTCAACTGTGGCTGGTGTTTGCTAACTTGGCAGTTAAAATCTTTCTGATGCTGACAAGTGCTCGAAGGCATTTTATAAACACACAGAGGACACGTCCTCTCCCATCTTCCTCTTCTTGGTCTTTCCTGTGTCTAACTCTCAACTCCTTCCCACCTGGGAGCAGTGTAATAGCCAATAGAACAGGACTGAAATTGCAATGGGAGAGAGGCCAATCTGGGCAAGGACGTGGGCCTGAGGCTCTGCCCAGTGTGAGCAACCCCAGTCCTGGTGATCTTGCCGCCTTTGAGATATCCCTTGTGACTGCACACAGGTTGGGACCCCGTGTTTACAAGACATGTTTATTGGGGGATATTAACAGAACAAGAAGGACCAGAGAGAGATGGGGAGAGAAAGAGAATGAAGGAGAAGAAATGAGACAAAAAAAGAAAGATGGAGAAACAGGTGCAGGGAAGAAGAGCAAAGATGTGGGTTGTCCAGTTTGTTCTAGTTTTCCCGGTTTTAGCCCTTGAGACCTGTGTCCCAGGGACCCCCCTCAGGCTGGGAAAACCAGGACTATTGGTCACCTACATAGAGGGACCAGGAGGGAGGAACAGAGAACAGGGAGACAGACGCCGGCAGGTGGTGTATTGTCTGCTGATGCTGCCGTATCAAAGTTCCTGATGGTTGGAATGACAGAGATGTATGATGTATGGTCTCTCAGTTCTGGAGATCCTGGGAAGTTCAGGATCAAGGTGTCAGTAGGTTGGTTCCTTCTGAGGGCTGTGAGGGAGGGATCTGTTCCAGGTCTCCCTCCTTGACTTGTAGGTGACTGTCCCCTCCACATCATCTTCCCTCTCTGTGTGTCTGTCTCTAGGTCCAAATTTTCCCTTTTTATCAGGACACCAACCACACTGGATTAGGGCCCACCTAATGACCTCACTGTAACTTGATTACCTCTGTAAAGATGCTATCTCCAAATAAGGTCCTGTGCTGAGGTGTTGGGGTTAGGACTCCAGCATGGGAATGTGGGGGCACGTGATTCAACTCCAAACATCTAGGGGGTCAGAGAGACAGCAGGAGGCCAGGAACACAGGTGGAGGCAGAGCGCATGGAGTCCCATGCAGGAAGGAGAGTAGCACCTGCTGTGAGGGGCCCAAGGACAAAGTGTGATCACACACCAGAATCAGTCTTTTCTCAGGCAACTTCCATTGGCCTCTGCCCACAATCAACTCCTTTCTTAGGTTCCTCCTTGGCCCCACTCTCCATGCCAGCCCAGGCCCTGCCCTGAGGCTCTTTATGGTCCCACAGAATCCCTCATGTGGGGTATAGTTCCCATCTCAACTCCTCCATCTTCAGGAGCCAGCCCAGCTACCAAGCACAATGAGGAGTGGGTCCCCTCTGAGCCCTGATGTGGCCCTTGTCCCTCCCTATATCTTCTCTGAGCCCCCCAGCTATGACATACTGGCCTACATGGCCATCTTCAACATAAGGATCCGCTCCTACCATGTGACACACAGGCCTACCACCACCTGCTCTGTGGGATGCTGCAGGGACCGTGCATCACTGCTGACTGCCCCATGTCCCTGGTCACCTGGCCTGGGAGCCTTAAGGGTGCAGCTGTGATGCGATGTTCTGATCGTCTCCACCCCACCCCACCTCCCACCTTCAAGAATAGCTGGGCTGTTGGTGATGTAATCTTGTTTGGTGGGATTCACTTACCAGCCTATTTGGTATCCAAAAAATTATTCCTACCTGAAGGCCTTTTTGCTCAGTTTCTCTGACTGTTTATGGGCCTTGGGAAGTAAAGTGCTGTAACTGCAGCAGCAAAGTCAGGGTGCTGTGGTCCAGTTTCTTCCTCAAAGGCCCTGTATTTCCCTGCAGACCCCTCAGCCCTCATTCTCTCACTCTTCCCATTTCTCTCCACAGCTCTTCCCATACATCAGGGCTCCTTGTCCTTAGGGATCCTCCAGAAACCTGGACCCATGCTCCCGAGGAGGTGATGCTGAAGAGAAATAAAATGAGGTTTATTCCTGCGAATTTGATGAGTGCTCAAGAAGCAGTAGCTAGCACTATTTCTATTTTAGGTAAATGGACATCGAGCCCCGAAAGGCTAAGTAAGTTGCCTAAGGCAATATAGCCAGTTAGCAGAGCTGGGTTCAAAGCCAGGTCCTCAGGCCACAGTAAAGTTTGGCTCCACATCTGCTGCTTCAATGAGGCCCAGGCTCTGCTACTTGCAGGGTGTGGCCAGGTGTGGCTTTGGGTTTTCTAAAGCCAGGAAGGCAAAAGGTGTGATATTCAGGTAGGATTCCCGGGTGGGATGTCCAGGTCGAATGCCCCAGGTGGGGTGTCCAGATGGGAGATCCAGGTGGGGTGTCCAGGTAGGACCACATGAGGTGAATCAGGTATGATGGTCGTGTCCCAGGTCATGGCTGAAGCAACTTCTTAGCAGTTAGGAACTGACAGGGTCATTGAAGCTGCAGAGACGGAATCCATGTAAATGGATTGTCTATGGTGCCCTGGCTACAGATGTGACAGTCCTGGGGTGAGGGGAAGCTCTTCACCTATCCAAAACTCAAATGGAAGCAATTGGCACTAGGTTTACAGCAAATCAAAATCACCATCCTGCAGTCATTTTCCTGAAGGCGTCATTATTGAGGCTTTTGCTGGTAGAATGTTTAGCAAAGAGAGTTTTCATCCTTCATTCTCACATTCCTTCCATTGTTTAACAAGCATTTCCGAGGTATGCCTTGTTACAGGCACCGGAACATAGCCATGAATCAAAGATGGTTCCTCTCCCTGAGGAGCTCACAGGCAGCTGAGGGGAAGGATGACTGGCCAGCAAACAATTACCATACACCGCCACAGCTATTAACCCTGACTCGGAACTTTCTAGATGCCAGTAATTCTCAGCCAGTACTGAGTACTTTGCAGCAGCTATTGTATACATTTATTAAAATGACCTTAGGACAGCTTTTGCAGATGAAAAGCTGAGGTTCAGAGAAGTGAAATAACTTGACTGTGATCACACAGCTCACTAGAGGCAGAACCAGGATTTGAACTTGGATCTCTGACTGCAGAGGCCACACTTGTGGCAGCTGTCCTTCTGAAATGAGCATTTGAAAACAGAAGTCGTGTACTGAAGAGTTCTTCAGGCAGATCCAGGTGAGAGGCAGCTGGGTCAGAGGACCCATGTGCAAAGTATAGAGATGGGATCATGTGGCTCCATGGTGAATGGACTTGAAAGGAGAGGGGGTGAGAGGCTGACCAGGGCCTCCTTAACTGTCTTCAGTTTTAGCTTAGTACTTTCTGTTTTAAATTTTTTTATTTTTGAGACAAAGTCTTGCTTTGTTGCCCAGGCTGGAGCACAGTGGTACAATCTTGACTCACTGGAACCTCCGAGTAGCTGGAACTACAGGTGCATGCCACCATGGTGGGCTAATTTATTATTATTACTTTTTGTATTTTTAGTAGAGACAAGTTTTCACCCTGTTGACCAGGCTGGTCTCAAATTCCTGACCTTCAAGCAATCTTGGCCTCCCAATGTGCTGGGATTATGGGCATGAACCACTGTGCCTGTTTTAGCTTAGTACCTAGGGCTAGAGCTGAATCTGAGTCTTGGGTTGCTGTGAAACACCATGTCACCCATTTGGAACCCATTCCTTGCTGCCCTCTGCATCCTGCTTGGGGAGAGGGAGGATTGGTTCATCACTTGGGAAGCCTATGCACCTGTCTGATAGCTGTGTCCTTAGGCAAGTAACTTGCTCTCTCCAGTTCCAAGTTCCTAATTTGTGATGATTTGATGGCTGAGAGAGGCAATATGCATACAGTGCTGTGTTCATTAGACCTCTTTGACTTCAAGGAGTGGAAACCCTGAGGAATTTAAGGAGTGGACCTGGACCAAGTTTAGAACAAAAGCACCTACAGAAGGGTATAAAAAGAATGTGGGGCTGGCCTGACTCTAGACACTGTCTCTAGTTTCTTCCTCTCCAACAGCTTATCCATGTGGATACCAGTTTTCTTCCTAATTATTTCCTTGTTACTACACTGCTAAGGCTTGCCAATAATGAGGGAATGTGTTCTCTTCCCAGGGTCCACAAGGGGGCGTAGTTTTAAGGGCAGGAACTTCCCAGCACCATATTTTCTCCTCCTCCCATCTGTCTTCATCCTGGAGATTTAACGGTTTATGTTTAAATTTCGCGGGAAGAAACTAAAAGTGAATTACTCCAGGGGAAGTTCTAAGGAACTCCTTTCATTGGCCCAGGATCTTAGAGAAGATGGGGGTTCCTCCCAGGTTAAAAGTCCCCTTCTTTCACATCCCTTTGGACTCCAGGTTTGGATTCCCTTCCACGAACACTCCCTTTGTGGAAGCCATCTTTCTCTGTCCTCGATTTCCCCTCTGGAGCCCCCTTCCACACTCTCTCATGGAAGCCTGTCTTCCCCTCCTAAATTCCCTCTCTCTCTATTCCCTTCCACTCAGTGAGGAAGCTGCTTTCCTCTCCTGGATTCCATCTTTCTGGATTCTCTCACTCAGTGTGAGAGTTAGCTGTTTCTTTCTCTCTCCTTCTCCAGTTTTTCTCTCTCTTTCTCTAAATAAATCACTTTCTACAAACACTTTTGAATCCGGCATTTATTGGGCACTGCTCCGTGATCCCCTCTCTCATTCTTGAGAGGGCAGGAGAAAGAACCTGGAGAAATGTCCTCTCCGGGGAGCTGAGGACACCTTGAACCCCTGAACCCCAACATAACCATAACACAGGATAAATCTCAAAATGTTGAATCTTGCCTGCCTCTCTGCCATCAGTCTCCTCACCCTGCACTCCTCTCTAACCCATCATTTTCTGGTACTCTAGTTTCTGGTGCTTTTACCTTCTGAAATGCACCATTCCAAACCTGCAGAACCCCAACTTATACTTTGGAACCACCTCAAATGGATATTAGCCCATATATATTACAGGAAAACTGTTTATACTAATAGCAACTGACTGGTGACACATACATGTCATTTACTGATGTCAGTGACCTGGGCAACCAATCCTGATATCACTGCTCACCTTGGATGCAGGGCCTGCACTACGTGCAATGCCAGGTAAGGGAGGAAGGCTGCACCGGCAGACAGAAGGGCTGCTTTCTCTGTGCAATTGTATGCTTTGGCCTCACGACGTTGCCAGTCTATCTCTGGGCCAGCTGCTTGCAAAATGCGGGGTTTTTTCATGTCTTCATGCTGTTGGAAAGAGGATCTAGCTAACGGGCTTGTATGACCTCCACACAACTCTGGGACATCAAACAGTTCAGATTGCTTCCTCATGCAGGGACTGAGATGTGCTCCTGGTTTTCACACCTTCTCTCTTTCTGTGTTTCTCGTAGGTCCATTTGATAGGCCACAGCTGCTTTGGCCATGGCTTTATAACAGGGGCCTTTAAAGCAACCTGTCTTCTCTTCTCCACCTCCCCCAGCATGCCTGGGCACTGAATGGTTTTGTCAGCTGGGGACCCACAGCATATGGGAAAAGGACCTGAGATCCTGAAGCATCTCACTTGTGGCAGGGGCTGTGGGAACTGGGAGCCAGGGCAGATCCAGCCACCTGTGACAGGAGACTGGAAAATACTGGAACTGCTACCAGGGCTAAGGCTTGCAAAACCTGCATGCCTAAGAGGACCAGAGCAGGGAGAGGAAGCCTCAAAGGCAGTTCCTGGGCCAGGCCCTGGACCACTGACTGGACCGGCCAACTCCTCCATGTTGGCCTTTCAGAAGCTCAGAGCTGTTAGTTCAAGCCTCGTTTGAGACTGGGTACTCTAGAAGGGCAGATGGGAGCAATGACAAAATCCCGGGAGGATGCAGGTGGGACTGGGAGGTGAATGCAGTGGGAGGAATGAATCACAGAATTCTTATTGCAAGATAAGCTTTTGAAGCATGTGAGAAAACTAATTCTAAGAAAGGTAACAAAATTAATCATAGGAGATGAATTCCCTGGCAGAGAAATGGAAATATGAGAAAAATCTCAAAACCAAAAAGCCTTAAGCATCTTAAGACCCACAAAGAAGAAATAGCATTCATAAAAAGTAATTATAAGATAAACCCAGGAAGGTATAAATTGAGAACAGATTGACTCTAAAACAAGAACTGATTAGAAATCTAGGTATAAAAATGATAATTAAATCAATAGATGAGCTAGTCAAAGATAGAATTTGTAAACTGAAAACTAAAAGCAGCTCACAGATAGAAGGAGATAAAACTATGGAAGAGAACTTAAGAAAAGGCTGAGCTTTAACAACCAATGTTCTGGAGGATAAAACATGGAGAGAACGGTAGAGGAGATACAGTAAAGGAGTGGTAGAATGACATGACCCAGAATTTCCTACAGTTTAAGAAAGGTGTGACTTCAGAGTAAAAGCATGCATAGAGAACTGAGCAGGACAAACAAAAGGATTTTTCTAGAGAGACCCCAGACCAGGTCAGCATTGCCTCTTCCCTCCCCACCTTCTGTGACATCATCCCTTCCTTCGGTTTTGTAGCACCTGAGACACTTGTCATGATTGTTCAAGGGCTGGCCTGATTCCATGTGTGTCTGCATGTCACATGCAGCAAGTGGTCTGGTGCCTGACCTCTGCAACACGCTCAATAAATACATGTCAGTAGACACTTGAGTAACTGATGGATAAGTAGGTCAGCGCTGGGAGAAACCAGGTGTGCATGTTCCAATGTGCAGCCACGGGGCAGGGGCATCTAAGTCACTGCCATGGGGTCTGGGAAATAGCCATGGACAAAGTCCACAGCCTCCTCAGGTTGGGTGGGACAGGCCCGGCTGTCCACGTGGATGGCTGCTCCAGGCGCTGAGCCTGAAAGGTGCTCTCTAGATGAAGCTAACTTGGGCAGGTTCCGCCCTAGCAAAGGAGGGAAGTAGGAGGACCAGCTCCTCCATGAGATCTTTCTGGCTTCATGGCCTGGAGAGCAGCTGGCCCAATAGACGCACAAATGCACCATCTATAAATATGTAATTTGAGATGAGTCATTAATAGAATAATGTTAACAATAGCATGATCAGCCAATATTGATACAGCCCTTTGTGGGTTTCAAAGTGCTTTCACATTTGTAATATCATCAAATCTCTATAATATCCTGAGAGGATGTCAGTTTTGAACCCATTTTATAGGTTGGGAAACGAAGTCTGGAGAATTGAAAGCCCGAGGGCCCTGTGTTCCTAAGGGGACAGATTCTGGGCTCTGAGCTCACCCTTTCACCATGATCCTGTGTGCCCTTCCCAGCTTCCTGCCTGTCCTCTCCTTGTCTGGGCAGAGGTTGGGCTGCCAGTGACCTTGCTCTCCAGAAACAAAGGGTTTACTGAGTAAGTGAAGAATGTTTATAGCATAGCAGGGCAGATTTTGATTGCTTCCCAGGAATAAGCTGTGTTTAGACACAGAGCAGGACTTCCCTATTACCTCCACAGAGTGGGTCATATGTAAGGGGCATGTTGGGGCCAGAGCAGATGGACTGGGGGTGGGGCTCCTTCTCAGAGAGGTAAGGAAGAGATGGTACAATCCTTGATTCCTCCTCTGCATCCAGATACAGCATTCAAGGCTATATTGCTGGCATTTCATACACACTCCTGAATTTTGTTCCTTTCTTTCACACGTGAATTCAGTCTCGTGGCTTAAGACCTACGGGCGTACAACACAGGGGAAGGGCCTCTTTGGGCATCCCTGAAAACCCTTGCTCTCATTCCAATTGTGTGGTTCTTGAATGTCAACACTTTCACTTCAGTGTTTTTCACTATTTTAATAAAACCAGGGGAAAATAAACTATTGGAACAATGACCAAATGCTGCTGTAGAGACATGGAAGTCTTCCTGTCTGGATCTGCTGGCCCATGCAGAGCTCAACACCACCCTGCAGCTGTGAGCAAAAGTCTGAATCAGGCATATGCAAAACTGCATATGAGACATATTCAGGGCAGGTCGTTAGAAAGTGGAACACGTGGAAGTCAGTGACAGCTTGTTTCCGAACCATTCATCTGTAACAGTTGACCTACTTGTGAATTACTCATTCAGCAAACATTTATTGAATGCCTGCTGTATGCCAGGCAATGAGACACATGAGCTGCTTGGGAATGACTGAGACCCCACCCACAAGAAGCTCACAGCCAGGTCAGACCACTCATATAGAGTAGAAAGTTCAGTGATATGATTGAAGCTTAGCATTATCTATAAGGTACAGTTTCTGAGTGAGGTGCTATATCTCAAAGCATTTCTGTATTTGTATCCTGAAACTTAGCCCTCTCTTTCCCTGGTTCATCTGTATTATATTTGTGTAGTTTTGCTTGGAGAGAAAGTGCTACTTAATATCAGAAATTGGAAGAATCAGCAGAAAAAAGTGAACGTGCACTTAGGCACCTTCTGGGCAGTAGGGAGGAGGAGAGAGTCAGGTAAGGTTGGGAGAAGAGATGGGAGGATCCTGGGGCCAGAGACTAAACCACTTTCCATTGCAGGGCTAGAACATGGCATACGTGATTTTGTTTCCTGGGGTTTATTTGAAAGATTACTCTTGGTCTGATTATGCCTGACAGCTGTAGAACAGAATAAATCCCTTTTGTTTGCTTGTTTGAAAAGCAATGAGGTCTTATTCAACGGATCTGTGTTACCTGCCTTCAGTTACAATGTCAGGTTTTCCCATGTCTACCTGAGGGAATCCTGCTCAGCCAATATGCCCTCCTCTGGGATGCCACATCTCACCTCAAAAAAAGCCCAGGACCAGACAGATTCACAAGTTCTGCCAGAGGTACAAAAAGGAGCTGGTATCATTCCTTCTGAAACTGTTCCAAACAATAGAAAAAGAGGGACTCCTCCCTAACTCATTTTATGAGGCCAGCATTATTCTGATACCAAAACCTTGCAGAGACACAACAAAAAAAGACAATTTCAGCCCAATATCCCTGATGAACATTGATGCAAAAATCCTCAATAAAATACTGGCAAACCAAAACCAGCAGCACATCAAAAAGCTTACCCACCATGATAAGGTTGGCTTCATCTCTGGGATGCAAGGCTGGTTCAACATATGCAAATCAATAAATGTAATCCATCCCATAAACAGAACAAATGATAAAAAAAAAAACACACATGATTCTCTCAATAGAAGCAGGAAAGGCCTTCCATAAAATTCAACACCTTTCATGCTAAAAACTCTCAATAAAATAGGTATTGACAGAATATATCTCAAAATAATAAGAGCTATTTATAACAAACCCATAGCCAATATCATACTGAATGGGCAAAAGCTGGAAGCATTCCCTTTGAAAACTGGCACAAGACAAGGATGGTCCCTCTCACCACTCCTATTCAACATAGTATTGGAAGTTCTGGCCAGGGCAATCAGGCAAGAGAAAAAAATAAAGCATATTCAAATAGGAAGAGAGGAAGTCAAATTGTCTCTGTTTGCAGATGACATGATTGTATGTTTAGAAAAGCCTTTCATCTCAGCCCAAAATCTCTTTCAGATAATAAGCAACTTCAGCAAAATCTCAGGATACAAAATCAATGGCAAAAATCACAAGCATTCCTATACACCAATAATAGACAAGCAGAGAGCCAAATCGTAAGTGAACTCCCATTCACAATTGCCACAAAGAAAAAAAACTTAGGAATACAACTTACAAAGGATGTGAAGGACCTCTTCAAGGATAACTACAAACCACTGCTCAAAGAAATAAGAGAGGACACAAACAAATGGAAAAACATTCCATGCTCATGGATAGGAAGAATCAATATTGTGAAAATGGCCATACTGCCTAAAATAATTTATAGATTCAACGCTATCCCTTTCAAGCTACCATTGACTTTCTTCACAAAATTAGAGAAAAAACTACTTTAAATTTCATATGGAACTGAAAAAGAGCTTGTATAGCCAAGACAATCCTAAGCTAAAAGAACATAGCAGGAGGCATCGTGCTACCTGACTTCAAACTCTACTACAAGGCTACAGTAACCAAAATAGCATGGTACTGGTACCAAAACAGATATATACACCAATGGAGCAGAACAGAGACCTCAGAAATAACACCACACAGCTACAACCATCTGATCTTTGACACACCTGACATAAACAAGCAATGGGGAAAGAATTTATTTAATAAATGGTGTTGGGAAAACTGGCTAGTCATATGCAGGAAACTGAAACTGGATCCCTTCCTTATACCTTATAAAAAATTAACTCCAGATGGATTAAAGACTTAAATGGAAGACCTAAAACCATAAAAACTCTAGAAGAAAACCTAGGCAATATCATTCAGGACATAGGCACAAGCAAAGATTTCATGACTAAAACACCAAAAGCAGTGGCAACAAAAGCCAAAATTGACAAATGGGACCTAACTAAATGGTTTCTGTATAGCAAAAGAAGTAATCATTAGAGTGAACCAGCAACCAAAAGAATGGGAAACTTTTTTTTTAATTGCATTTTAGGTTTTGGGGTACATGTGCAGAACATGCAAGATAGTTGCATAGGTACACATGTGGCAGTGTGATTTGCTGCCTTCCTCCCCTTCACGCACATCTGGCATTTCTCCCCAGGCTATCCCTCCCCAGCTCCCCACATACTGTCCCTCCGCTACTCCCCCCCATAGACCCCAGTGTGTAGTGCTCCCCTCCCTGTGTCCATGTGTTCTCATTGTTCATCACCCGCCTATGAGTGAAAACATGCGGTATTTCATTTTCTGTTCATGTGTCAGTTTGCTGAGAATGATGTTCTCCAGATTCATCCATGTCCCTACAAACGACACGAACTCATCATTTTTGATTGCTGCATAATATTCCATGGTGTATATGTGCCACATTTTCCCAGTCCAGTCTATCATCGATGGGCATTTGTGTTGGTTCCAGGTCTTTGCTATTGTAAACAGTGCTGCAATGAACATTCGTGTGCATGTGTCCTTATAGCAGAACGATTTATAATCCTTTGGATATATACCCAGTAATGGGATTGCTGGGTCAAATGGAATTTCTATTTCTAGGTCCTTGAGGAATTGCCGCACTGTCTTCCACAATGGTTGAACTAATTTGCACTCCCACCAACAGTGTAAAAGTGTTCCTATTTCTCCACATCCTCTCCAGCATCTGTTGTCTCCAGATTTTTTAATGATCGCCATTCTGACTGGCGTGAGATGGTATCTCAATGTAGTTTTGATTTGCATTTCTCTGATGAGCAGTGTTTTTAAGAGAAGAGAGAGTAAGCCAAGTGGTATAAAGCCTAGGCCTTCAGAAGAGTCCTGCCATGGAAATATACATGCTCTAGGACTTCTAACCCTCTAGCTTGGTCTAATTGCTCAATACCCAGGCTTTGGTCAAGATGCTTTTCTTTCTCATCCAAGGATTGCATGGTGTAGCCTATGAACTGAAAGTAATTCACTCCAGTTGAGTCATGTCGTTCTGAACTTTGCCTTTGCCATCCGGTTGTGATCTGAGATGTAATGTCTCACTCTGACCTTACCTTGAAAGTGATGCTCTGACCCACTTCCTGGCTCCTGTCTTTTGTAACCTAGTCGCTTGCTTGAGCTTCTACATCAGCATTGGACGCTTCATCTTGCACCTTTATGTTGTAGAGACGACCTCTTCTCTTAAACCTCATGATCCAGCCTCTACTGGCTTCAGACTTTTCTTCTGCAGCTTCTTCACCTCTCTCATCTGAAGGCCTCATCCGGGACTGGGATTAGGTTTTGGCTTTTAGGGATGTTGTGGCCGGTTTGACTTCTATCCAGTCAACTCCAGTTTCGTTCCCATGAGCAATAAGGCTGGTTTGCATTTTTATCATTGTGTATCACTTTTAATTTTCTTCAATAGCTCTTCCTTTGCATGCTCATCTTGGCTAACTAATTGGCGTAAGAGATTTAACTTTCAACCTGTTTTGGCTTTTAACATGCCTTCCTCACTAAGCTTGATCATTTCTAGCTTTGGGCTTAAACTGAGAGATGAGTGACTTTTCTGTTTACTTGAACACTTAGAGGCCTCCGGAAGGTTGTAATTGACTGAATTTCAACACTGTATCTCAGGGAATAAGAGGGCCTGAGGAAAGGGAGAAACAGAGGCATGGCCTGTTAGTTCAGCAGTCGGAATACACTCAACACTTAGAGGCTGAGTTTGCTGTCTCAGAAGGCACAGGACATCAATGATCACTTTTCACATATCACCGTAACATACAAGGTGATAATAACAAAAATTACTGAAATATTGTGAGAAATACCAAGAGGTGACACGCAGACACGAGTGAGCACGTCCTGTTGGAAAAATGATGCTGTGATACTTAACTTGATGCAGTCTTGCCTCAAATCCTCAATTTGTAAAAATCACAGTATGTGCAAAGAGCAATAAAGGTAACTGCAATAAAACGAGGTACACCTGTAGTGGTTTTTTCCTTGCTTCTAGTCTCCTTGATGTTTTCCCACTGTATAGAAAGATATAATTTGATGTTAACTGTTGACTTCAGAATGTGTTTGCTTCATAATCCCATCCTCAGAGACGTCCTTTGTAGATTTGGTTGCTGACATTTACAACTATCTTTGAACTCGGGTAATGTCAGATAAAAGAATTTAACATTAGATCCCAGCTACTGAGATTAAGTATTTTAGAGCTTTCTTTTCTCATAGAACATAACCACAAAATTTTGGTATCTTGTTTCTACAGAAAAAAGAGACACTTAAGAGATCCACAGTATTGGGGAAAGACACCTTTTGTTTTAAAAGTTTTATTTCTTCTTAAAAACATTCTCTTAGCCTTTATAAATTCTCAGCATATACATTGAATTATACATATATATTTTTAGGTGGCTTTTACTCATGCTTTTAATCTGCAATCAGACACATGTAACACTGAATTCATTTGGATAGTGTTTTTTTAATTTGCTGGAGATTTGTTTTATTCATTTATTTTATTAATATTATTTTAAATTGACAATTTTATATATTAATGGGAGACAGTGTGATATTTTGAAATGCATATGCAATGTAGAATGATTAAATTAAGCCAATTAACGTATCCATCTCCTTGCTTCCGTATCTTTTTGTTTAAATGGGGAGACATTTAAAATTCACTCTCTAACTTTGAAGTATACAGTACATTGTTTTTTGACTATAGCCACCTTGCTGTACAAATATATCTCAAAAGTTATTTCTCTCGTCTATCTGAAACTTTGTTCCCTTTGATCAACAGTTTTCCATTTCCTCTCTCTTCACCCCCCCTCGCTTTCTGGAAGCCATCATTTTACTTGTTACTTTTATGAGGTTAACTGTTAGATTCCACATAAAAGTGAGATCATGTGGTATTTCTCTTTCTGTGCTTGGATTCTTTCACTTGCATTATGTCCTCCAGGTTCATCTATTTATTAACAAATGACGGGATTTCTTTCTTTATTTAAGACTGAACAGTATTCCATTGTGTATAATTACTACATTTTCTTTATCTCTTTAGCCCTCAATGGACACTTAGGTTGATTCCATAGCTTGAATATTGTGAATAATGCTGTTGTGAATATGGGTGTTAGCTAGCACTTGGATATATTGATTTCAGTTCCTTTGGATATATACCCAGAATTGGAATTACTGGATCATATGGTTGTTGTATTTATACCTTTTTGACCATCTGAATATTGTTTTCCATAATGACTATGTCAATTTACAGTCTCATTAACAATGCACAAGCGTTCTCTTTTCTCTGTATCCTTGCCAACATGAGTCTTTCATCTTTTTTTTGAAAATGGTCATTCTAACAGATATAATGCAATATCTTATTATGTTTTTAATTTGCATTTCTCTGATGATTAGTGATGCTTTCTTTTTATATACTTGTTGGTCATTTGTATTTTTTCTTTTGTGAAATGTCTGTTCAAGTTCTTTGCCCTTTAAAATCAGCTTATTTCCTTGACAGCGAGCTGTTTGAATTCCTTGTGTATCTTTATATATTAACCCTCATCAGATGTATGATTTGTGAACATTTTCTCCCGTTCCGGGTGTTGTCTTTTCACTTTGTGAATTGTTTCTTTTGCTGTGCAGAAGCTTTTCAGTGTAATGCCATTCCGTTAGTCTGTTTTTGTTGCCTGTGCTTTTGGAGTCATATCCAAAAATATTTTTCTCATACCCATATTCTGGCATTTTCCCTCATATTTTTCTTAGTAGCTTTATGGTTTCAGGTTTTATGTGTAAGTCTTAAAACCATCTTGATTTGGTTTTGTGAATGGTGTGAGAAAAGCATCCAATTTATGTCTTCTGCATGTGGATAGCCAGTTTTCCCAACAGAATTCATTAAAAAGACTGTTCTTTTCCCATTGTGTGCTTTTACCCTTGTTAAAACTCAATTGACTATAAATTTATGGGTTTATTTTTGGGTTATCTGCCCTGTTCTATTGGCCAATGTGTCTGTTTATGTCAATGCCATGCTGTCTTTGTAATAATCACTTTAGAATATGTTTTGAAATCAGGGAGTATGATGTTGCTACATTTTTTTCTTTTACCACAAGATGTTTTGACTATTTGGGGTCTTTTGTAATTTCATACTAATTTAAGGATTTTTTCATTGTTGTCAAAAATGACATTGGAATTATGATAGGGATTATATTAAATCCACAGATCATTTTGGGTATTATGGATGTTTTTATAATATTAATTATTTTTTTCCTCAATGCCTTTCATCAGAATTTTATAGTTTTCAGTATGCAGGTCTTTTACCTTCTTGGTTAATTTTTTTTAAATTGTACTTTTGGTTCTGGGATACATGTGCAGATCATGCAGGATTGTTTCATAGGTACATACATGGCAATGTGGCTTGCTGCCTCCATCTCCCCATCACCTACATCTGGCATTTCTCCCCATGTTATCCCTCTCTGATGTCCCCACCCCCACGCTGTCCCTCCCTTGGCCCCTCCAGTGTGTGATGCTCCCCTCCCGTGTACCTGTGTTCTCATTGTTCAACATCCATCTTTGAGTGAGAACATGCAGTGTTTGATTTTCTGTTCTTGTGTCAGTTTGCTGAGAATGATGGTTTCCAGATTCATCCATGTCCCTACAAAGGACATGAACTCATCATTTTTTGTGGCTGCATAGTATTCCGTGGGGTACATGTGTCACACTTTCCTTGTCCAGTCTATCGTTGATGGGCATTTGGGTTGGTTCCAGGTCTTTGCATTGTAATTTTGTTATTGTGGTTGTTGCTATTGTAAATGGGATTGATTTCTTAATTTCCTTTTTGGATAATTTATTATTAGAATATAGAATCACTACTTACTTTGTATGTTGATTTTATACCCTATGGCCTCACTGAATTCATTTATCAGTTCTAACACTGGAGTCTTTAGTGGAGTCTTCACATTTTCTCTGTATAAGCTCATGTTGTCAGCAAACCGAGACAATTTAATTTCTTCCTTTTCTATTAAAATGTCTTTTATTTCTTTCTCTTGCCTAATTGCCCTGGCCAGGACTTCTAGTACTATGTTGAAAAAAAGTGGTGAGAATGGGCATTCTTGTTTTGTCCCTGATATTTGAGGAAAAGCTTTCAATGTTTCATCTTTGAAGCTGATGCTGGCTACCAGTTTGTCACATACACCCTTTATTGTATTGAGAAACATTCCATCTATACTTAATCTGTTGAGAATTCTTATCAGGAAGCAATATGATGTTGAATGATGTTCATTTTGTTGATGTGGTGCATCACATTCATTGATTTCCATGTTCTGAACTATCCTCGCATCCCAGAAATAAATTCCACTTGATCACGGTGAACAATTCTTTGAACCTACTGTTTTAATATGACCATTTTATGTTCTTTTAAATCATTTATTTATTTTTCTCCATGAGGAAGGAAAACGAATTGAGAAAAGACATGCAAATAAACTCTGGTTGCATATAATGTGAACATTATACACAAAATTAGAGAATATCATGAGACTTTCAAAACAGAGAACCTGTATGGCAGAGTGGAAAGATATTAGACAGGTTAGAAAGAACTTTGTGTAGGAGAGTGTGATTCCCATTGGATTAAAAGCACAGATGGTATGATGGAATAGACATTTGTCATGTGCAGTAATTATGGTTATCGACAATAATAATGAACATTAAGTGGTAGACTCACAGTCTAACTGTTTTGTAGGGAGAAGGTAGAAGCACTGTTTGGCTAACATTTATTGAGAGTTTAATGAACTCAAATTGCAAGGTGAATGTTGGTCACTATAAAGTTTTTTTTTTTTTCTGTGTTGGGTTCTCTTGCTGATGGCGACATCTAATATAATATAGGGTTTAAAAAGTAGTGGGGAGTTCATAATTTCTGCATAAAAGAGGCTTATGTGTATCAACCTTGTTGGGACAAGTAGGGCACTGGTCTTGAGGCTCAGTTTATGTGACGGGCATGCTACTTTTACTTATTGTCTATAGTTGCTTGGATGCTGGTGTGTGTTTGGGGTTCTTTTGAAGCCTATGGCAGAAGCTAAATCTTCAATAGTTACCCTTTCTTGTTAACCATGTTGAGGTACCTGATTGGTTAATGAAGAAAACATTTATTGCCAACTAAATTTAACGTCTAGCCTAATTCTCATTACAACATACAGGGCAATCCTTTTTTTTTTTTTTTGCATAGTTCTGATATGAATAGATTTTATTTACCATGATTTAGTTAACTTACCCCTAAAACCACCGTTCAAATTTCAATACCCCCTTATATTTACTGTGAGAAATTGAATAGTATACAAAGTTGTTACTTTTTACATAAATCACCATGTAAAAAACAGATTCATACTATGACCAGTGATGTATCTTCACACTTTTTCCAAGATCTGTTGGTGACTGGCCACTATGCATTTGTTATTCACTTCATACTCAGAAAACAGTGCTGCCTTCTTTTGCCTCCTCCTCACCCCTTATAAATTCAGAAGCCATTTTACAAAGATAGATAATCCAAAGAGGGAATTGGCCAATAAAGATGCAAATGCAGCAAAGAAACAAAAAGTGATCATGCTGGTTATAGAACTAGAGTCTTATGTAAATTGAGTTCTAGAAGAAATAGCTTAAGGGACTCCAGAGCCACTGAGTCAAGGCAAACTAATCAACCTAAATGAGTTGTGGTGAAAGGATGAAAAGGTCTTAGAAGAATTGATGCTGGCAAAAATCCTTCACTTTAAAGTTACCCTGGGGATATTTACTGACACTGAAAGTGAAAAGGAGAAAATATTGGAAGCTGATCAAAACTTGGGAGTGTAACAATTTTCCAAAACATAGAGATATATGTTTTAGAATATACTCCATATTGTCAGTTATACCATGAGAAGACAGACCTTGTTTATGCTATTCTTGACATATAATTATAAAAAAACTACTTTTATTCTTAATGTTTCTAATGCTTCAAATCATAGAGTATAAAATAATATTAATTTTACTATTTTTCCATGTCATTTTATATCTGTAGCCAAGAGTACGAGAGTTTTAAATATTTTGACCAGTATTTTTATGGGCCATGCCTCATTTATAATGTTTCCCATTTTTTAGTAAGATCACTTCGCTCTGTTTACTTACACAGTCATTTTTCTGATACTGCACTACTGTTTCCAGTGATGACGGCCTCTACCTTTAAAAATCCATAAATACTGGCTAATGTCAAGTTTATACTATATTGCAAATTAAGACTTTTGCTTCTCCATCAAATATTAATAACTGAGTTAATGAGTTGGAGATTGACAGATAAAAATCTTAAAGAAAACCTATTGTTAATACCCCTATGTTTTACAAGTAGTGAAACAAATTACTATGCTTTACCTTGCGGAATACATTAAACAAAACATAATAAATTATGTTCTTTTTATCCTTGCTGTTTCCTAACATATTTTGGTTAAATAATTTGCTTTCGCTTATGCACAGTTTGAAAACACTGGTGAGCTTTTATGAAAAAAGGGCAACAAATAAATGTATGCACTTGGTGATATTTCTCCATGTGTTCTGTAACACAACTTTAGTGGCAAAATATCATTAAGGGATGAATACAAAAGATAGCAATTTTTGCTGCCCTCTGAAAATGATCCTGTTCTACCACTTTTACTGATACCACTGTTCTCCACACTATTTCTTTAGTTGCTCTTTCTCTCTCTCTTTCTAGAAATATGATTCTGACAGGCACACCAGAACCACCACCAAACAGAAAACAAACAAACAAACAAACGAAAACCAGAGCAAATCTTCTTCAACAACACACATTTGAATTCTGCTTGTAGTTTTAGATTTGTTTGGATAGTCAATGAAGCCAGCACTCAGTCTGAAACTTCATTCTCTTTGAAACTCTGCGTTTCCCCTTTTTCTACAGAGGAAAGGGACTGGGATCAGCAATAAAAACCTCTGTTTATCAGGGCTAGGCAGTGCTTTTCATTTTCCCTAATTCCAAACCTGATTCCCAAGATGGAAAAACAGGGAAACCTAGAATTAGAGTAATAATTCTGTAGTCCACTAGAGCGACCTCCCTGCAGAAGGGGAGTGGTTTCTTCCTACGTAATTGTCCCTGGGCTTTGGGCTTCATCTCACAAGGCATGTAAACAGTAATGGGAGCCCTTCCCTCCAGTGAAGATTCCACACGTTTGTCAGGAGCCATGGCGAAACTTTAAGGTATTTACGGGTTTACAGTTATAAGAGATAACTGAATTTAATTTTTCATTTTAAGTATATTTCATTAAATATCTGGGACATATTCGTAGACAGATTTCAGGTTTCTTTTTACCATACCTTAGATTATTTGAATAAAACAGGAATATGTTCTGTAATCAACTTACACTGATTATTTTACTTGCTCATTTGAAAACACAAACAATGGATGGTGAACTTGAACTGCAATAAATGTATAAGGTCTCCTTCTCTCTCTGTCTCTCTCTGTCTCTCTCTGTCTCTCTCTCTCTCTCTCTCTATATATATATATATATATTTAATATATTATACATATATTTATATAATATATATAAGATATGTTACATATAAGGTAAAAGTATAGTCTTAAAATATAAGCAAGTGAACACTATAGTTATATCTAAAAATGAATCATGTTACTTGAAAAAATTAAAATAGTTGAACTCTTCGGTTTTAAATTCACCTTAATTAATTTAAATTAATCTTACTGAATTGAAAATAAATGAGGCATTCACTTAAAAAACAAAGTTTAAATGCACCATTGTCATACTTTAAAAATAAATTAAATCCTATAATCATAAGCTTTATGATTACAGGTTAGTATGAAATAAGCTTTAGGAAATATTCTCATTTAAAATCAAAATTTGAGAAAAATAATTTTAGAAAACTGGATCTGTATTTGCAGCCTCTGAATTCAAATTTTGAATTGCTTTTGCCATAAGTGTCACAGCTAGGTCAAAATTGTACTTTTTCAACTATTTTTTTAGAGTCAAAAGAAAGTTGAGACCATCTTAAATTTCCTTTAGGACTTTGGACTATGACAAACATTTTATTTCTTGCTCTGTTTTTGAAACATTTTATGCCTTTTTCATTATTTGAGAATTAACAGTATTCGTACTTCTGTTTTTTCTATGCCCCTGTTGAATTTCCCATTCTTTGTTCTGCTGGCCTCATTTCTCAGCTTCTGAAAAGCTTTGTGACAGATTGCTTTTAGTCCATCCATATTCAGTCGACTTTTTCTCCATAGTAACAGTTGTAATTGGCCTCATGGTCGTCTAGACTAAGCACTTCATTTCTCAGTCTTCCATGCATCTGGATATGGATATTTGATTAAGTTATTATCAGTGGAAAGCAACAGAAGTGCTTTGAGCCATCATTAGGTCCTTTTTTTAATAAATGGAATGAGCATGTGCTTCTTAATTCCTTTCTTCTCCCTGCCTGGCAGCTGATATTAAAAGGCATATCTTTCTGGGACCCCAACAAGGAAATTACGTGTTCAGGGATGGCAGTGCCACTCTACTATGCCTGGGCCATTTATTGCTGGGTTTTAGCATAAGAAAAAAATAAACTTCCATTTAAACAACTAAGTATATCACCACTGTTTAAGCAGCTTAACTAATATCCTTATATACGTGCCAAATATTTGACTATAACTCTACTTCAGCACTTGGGTAGAACCTCATAGGCATATCTTCTTGGAATTTACCAGATCTGAGGTCTACAGAAAGGAAATTCTTTTTCTATAAGTACAATCTTTTTTAACGCTTGCTTTGAATTAAAAAAGAATATGTTCTGAATATGGAAAAATTGATCAGTTAATTGGCCACCACAATTTTCACTGCCATTTAGGATAACTTCTTGGGGTTTTACAATTCCTTTTTCTTCCCTTGATAAACATTCATGTCTCCTCTGGCAGATACATGTGTTAATGTGACCCAGCCCCTGATGTATAATGAAATGACCCAGTAGATAGCTCCTGCCACAGTCTCCTTCAGATTCTTCCCTGGTAATTAGAAACTTTGAACAGACTGTCTAAAAGAGAAAGGTGTTGCAGCTTGGTTTGTGCATTATTTCCTTGGATCGGTGAGTTTCCTTTGTCATCTCTCACTAATTACTTGGTTTTGGTGACTTACAAGTACGTCAGAATGAACATATTAAAGACCTAATTATACGTTTTGTGATGCACAGGAAAACTTAGCTCTCTTTGCATGATATGTGTATCTTTTAACAGTGGTGATGTACCTCGAATGTCCTCTCAAATACCATCTCCTGAGAGAGAAGGGCTTTCTAGACAAGTATCCAAGTACCTTTACATTCTGCTGTATTTCTTCAGCAGAAAGATCACTGTTGCTGTTCTTGTTCTTTCATTTGTCCCTTCTTACTTTTCTTATTTTACATATCTTAGTCATTTATTTTGCATATCTTACATGATTTTAAAAAATAGACATTGAAATTAGTATGAAAGAAGAGGATTTTCAACTTTCAGAACAAGTTTCATGACATCGAATTTAATATATCTTAAATCTAAGATAAATTAGTGTCAAATGAATATATGAAGAAATAGAAATAAACCCAAATATATTCCTATGCTGACAATTTTTTTAAAAAGAAATGAAATGCCTGTCATACAAATGGCACTATTTTTAATATTGTTCTTATAACAAAGGATGGGAAAATATTTTGTGGGTTCATATTTAATTTTTATTTCAATTATGAGACCTCCCATGTTTGAACATTATTATAAGGTCAGAATAAATTAAAAGGGGTTTGATGTAAAAGATTGCAAAGCCGTATGCAGTAATGAGCAACATCCGTCAAGTATACTCTGTGCTGTCTCAGGAACAGGGTTTGCTATTTCATGTTATCTGATGTTTCACATGTAAAATGTGTGACATTTTCGGTTACTTTTTTAGCTCCTACTTAATTGTGGTTTAAAGGCTTACCAATATTTTACTGTTTTGCGGTATGGAAATTTAAAACAATAAAGTAGTAGTAAAGTTGTAAACTTTTATTTCAAGTTAATGGCAGTATGGAGAATCAGAGTAATCATTATATTGAAATTGGTCATTGTACTTCTGAATCCTTATTCTGTATAAGTTATTAAAAACATGAAAGTGTTAGACTAGAATTTTTGTAATCTATAAATACTACTTCATTCAGTCCTTATTCCTGTGTTAAGCGATACTATCATAGCTATTTAAAACAGAATACACTCATTTATTGGAAGAGAGAGCTAGAGTTTAGATGTTCAATTAACTAGAACTACATAACTAAGAAATAACTAGGTCAGGATTTGAACACAAGTTTTTCTGGCTCTGAAGATTGCAGATTAATATGAAATGATACACCACAGGATTTTAACCAAAGCGTTGTTTCTTTGTCCCCCACAATGAGTGCCGAAGAACAATTGCTACCGTTCACCTCTTTCTTTTTTTTAAAGCCCAGGGCATAGTGAAATACCTAGTACTTTACTCAATAAATGTGTTAATTGAATGTATGCATGAAAACTCAAATGCAGAAATGAATGATGAATATGTTGTGCATAAATGACAATAAATCGTTTCAGATTTTGAAATTGTTTTTAAAATCATTATTGGATATCTAGTCATATTTCAATTGTGATAGTAGCTAAACCCACTTATCTTATTTAAGACATTTCTACTTCTGAGATTAGCCAAGCCCACTTTAAAATCAGCATCTGTGATCTAGATTCTGAGACCTAACAGATTGCAAAACTTTTAACTCTGTTTCTGTGAGTTCTATTGAGTGCAAAATATGAACAGGAGTTATGATTGTTAAATCTCTGCAAATTACATGGAATGCAAAACGTGTTATAAACTCAGACAGGAATCAATTCAAGATAGTTTTATGGTGTTGGTACAGATAAAGTGAGTGTTCTTATAAAATAAAACTTCTCCCGTTACCGTAGTAAGAGAAGGTGAAGAAGCAGTGTGAAGAACACGTTATACTCAGGGACACTCATACTCCCTTGCAAAATGTTCAGATGATTTAGATAAGCAGTCCAGATTTATGAAATTGTAGGCATTTTTAATGATTAAAAGCATTTCTTAGAAATGTGGTCTTTCTCAAAGTCTGCTTACTCGATGCCACGCTTCTCAACTTCTGGGATAATAAAAAATGTATTTATAAATTGCCATAGCTGAATATCACAGGCTTTATTTTTTAGCTACATGAGTGCTATAAAAGTGTCGCTAAAGAGTCCCTTACTAGAATATTTTAATAAACACTCAGCAGATGATTCCCCAGCACCAGCCTTAGAGATGTATAGAAGAGATGATTATAGGTATGGTCTGGAGACTATCTCTTACACTGCTGCTGTTAACATTGGTGTTTTCATTTTGGCTAAACTCATTGTAAGGGTTATTGCCGAGTTTAAAATGAGGAAACTGAGGCCGGTGTGAGAAAATTGAATTGCGATTTATTCAGCTCCCAGGCGAGGTTCTATGGTCCGGGAAGGGGGCCAGAGAAGTCGCGCTGTCTTCCTGGGGTGTGGGTTTTTTATAGCCAGCGAGGAGGAGCAGGGTGTTCTGACTGGTTATGGGGAAACGGGATGTGGATGGGGCGAGCTGCCATTGGGCAGGTTTTGGGGGGCTTTTGGGGCGAGCTGCCATTGGGCAGGTTTCTGCGGGCTTTCTTTCAATTTTTGGCACGGAGCTGGGTGTTGGGTGCAAAGGGGCGTGTTCTGGGAGTCAGGAGGGCTACATGGCCACGCTGGGTGCCGGATGTAGTCAGGGGCCCAGTGCAGGGGCGGGTGTGCCCGGCCTCCGACGAGGCCAGCAGCCTTGCACTCATGTCACACTGCTCCAAGATCAGAAGCCTCACTGCATGCGTTCTGCCTGTTTCGCGTCAGTTACACTGGCTATGAGTTGATTTTACTCTTGTGCCAGATGTGAAGTGGGCATCGTAACTACTTATCTCTTTTCTCCCAGTTACTAGCTCTCACTGCAGTGTTGTGACCACACCTATTTCTTTTCTGTCAGTAAAGTGAAAACCCAAAGAGTTTTATGCTGATTCACTGTTAGTTCTTTTCTATTTGTTTCTGCATCAGTCAGGGAAACAGTTCAAATTTATCCACATCAACATTACACTCTTGCCCTGTTACAAAATCTTAGCAGGTTTAAAATATTTTCTTCTGAATATATAGCAAATCTTTTGGATTTTATATTTTATATTTCCAAATATATAGCAAATCTTTTATGCAGTTGAATAGTCTTTTAACAAAAGATGTATACTATCTCTTTAATATGGGATGAGGTGTGTGTGTGTGTGTGTGTGTGTCTGAAACCTTCCCCAGAAGTATTTGGACATTATAAATGAGTTAGTTGCAGGATGGCTTTCAGTTACTTCCTCTTTGTCTGTCTCACACCACGCTATGGGAATCAGCACTTCGTCAAGAGGCATCAGGAACTATGACAATCTTTTATGTTATAACCCCTTATTTCCAAAGGGAGTATAAGAACTCCATCTCTTCTGAGCTTCCACCATATTTCCATGATTTCTAGTACTACCCCTCATGTTCTTACTCACTACTTAACTTAGATTCAGAAATGTGATCAGAAGTCTGTCCTTTTTATCTGGATGAATATCTTTAACTTTTTATTTGATGTCTACCATGAGCTCAAGGGCAGAGGCACAGACTTTTTCTAATCATTCCGTGAAAAATAGAATATTTTGGAGAATCAACTGGATATCCATATACAGAACAATGAAACTTGATTGCTGTCCTCATCATATACAAAAATCAAATCAACATGAATTAAAGACAAATTTAAGAACACAAACTATAAAACTACTACAAAGAAACATTAGGAAATTCTCTAGGACATTGGTCTAGGCAAAAATTTCTTGGATAATAGCCCACAAATACAGGTAACAAAAGCAAAAATAGACAAATGGGATCAAATTAAGTTATAAAGCTTTGGCTCAGAAAACGAAACAATGAACAAAGTGAAGAGACATTCCCCAGTATGGGAGAAAACATTTGCAAACTACCTTTCTGACAAAAGCTTAATAACCAGAATATATAAGAAGGCCAAGCAACTCCATACGAAAAAAATCCCACTAATAATCCAATGTAAAATGGACAAAAATTTGAATAGACATTTCTCAAAAGAAGCCATACAAATGGCAAACAGGCATATAAAAAGTGCTTAACATTACTGATCATCAGAGAAATACAAATCAAAACTACAGTGAGTTGTCATTTTATCCCATTTAAAATGGCTTTTATCCAAAACTCAGGCAATAACAAATGCTGGTGAGGAAGTGGAGAAAAGAGAACCTCCTACACTGTTGATGGAATGTAAATCAGCACAAGTACTATGAAGAATAGCTTGAAGGTTCCTCAGCACACTGAAAATAGAGCTATCATATGATCCAGCAATCAAAGGGCTGGGTACATACACAAAAGAAAGGAAATCGGTGTATATAGGAGATATTTGCACTCCCATCTTTATTGCAGCGTTTTTCACGATATCCAAGGTCTGGAAGCAGCCTAAGTGTCCATCAACAGATGAATGGATAAGGAAAACGTGGTACTTGTGCACTATGGAGTACTATTCAGCCCTAAAAAGAATAAGATTCTGTCATCTGCAACAACATAAATAGACCTGCAGATCTTTATGTTAAATGAAATAGGCCAGGCACGGAAAGGCAAACCAGTATTACATATTCTCCCTTATTTTTGAACTCATGGAGATAGAGAACAGAAGAAGGTTACCAGAGGCTAAGAAGAGTAGTGTGGAGTATGGGGGAAATGGAAACGGTTAATGGGTTTAAAAGCATAGCTAGGAAGAATGAATAAGACCTAGCATGTGACAGCATGATGGGGGACTAGCGACAATTGTGAGAGGCTCACTTGGGCTAGCCTAGCTGACTCCGTCTGAGCTTTAAACTGCATTGCTTGCTTTCCCTCCTCGCCATGTCTCCCTCGGCTGCATAACTGGGCCACACGCTGTGCTTATGTCACGCTGACTCTGTACGTATCCTACCATGTAACTAATGTAACTGCATCCTGCTTGGCAAGCACACTTACTATTGTGAATAACTCTCCTTGGACCCTGCCTTGGTGACTGTTTGGAAATACCCTGGCCTGCAACCACGTCCCTCTAACCTGCTCATTCTGCTTCTGTGCAATCCCGCTTCAGCTAGGCTCCCCCTCCCCTACCTAAAGCAAGGTATAAAAAGGAATCCAGCCCCTTGCTCTGGGCCGAGAGATTTTCAGTGTGAGGTGACGTTCTGTCAACGGCAACGAAGGGCTCACAACCAGACTTCAGAGTGTGGCGCTTTCCTAACAACTCGCTCAGATATTACACAATAATAATTTAATCGTACATTAAAAATAACTTGGAATGTATTGCATTGTCTGTAACACAGAGGATAAATCCTTGCAGGAATTGATACTCAATTTTCCATGTTGGGATTATTACACATTGCATGCTTGTATCAAATACCTCCTGCACATTATAAACATATACACCTAGTATGTAGCCACAAAAATTAAAAAGAAAGAAAGGAAATAAACATCAGATATCTTGGAGCCTAATTGCTTCTGGTTCAATTCCCTGGTCTGCCATTTGCTAGATCTTTGATATTTGACAGTATCTCTGGGCCTCAGTTTTCTCATTGGTAAATGGGGTTACAATGATATATACATTATGTAATAAATGAATTAATATGCACAAATCCCTTGAGATATGGCTTAAAATGAATAAATGAATGACGTTAGCAACTTCTGTTTTTACGTATTCATTATACAGTGTTTTTTGAATCTCATCTCAGAGATTTGGGCAGATTGTCAAAAACTATTTGTACAGCCTTAACATTTTTTAAACATCAATACCAGCCCTAATAATATTAAATTTATTAAATTTATGTAAAACTTAGTATAAAATTCAGAACCTTCTGTGATTTGTCCTTCACTTAAAAAAATACCTGGCCGGGCGCGGTGGCTCAAGCCTGTAATCCCAGCACTTTGGGAGGCCGAGGCGGGTGGATCACAAGGTCATGAGATAGAGACCATTCTGGTCAAAATAGTGAAACCCCGTCTCTACTAAAGATACAAAAAATTAGCTGGGCATGGTGGTGTGTGCCTGTAATCCCAGCTACTTGGGAGGCTGAGGCCGGAGAATTGCCTGAACCCAGGAGGCGGAGGTTGCGGTGAGCCGAGATCGCGCCATTGCACTCCAGCCTGGGTAACAAGAGGAAAACTCCGTCTCAAAAAAAAAAAAAAAAAAAATACCTATAAGTTAGATACTATTATTTATTTTTGACTAGAGAAACTGATATTTCCATAATGTATATGAAATTTAAGCTCAGATCTGTATAACATAAATGCACTTAAGTATATTGATATATGCTTAATGTAATATATTGATATGATAAATAGTATGTTTAACCATATGTTATGGATATTACAAGGATCATTACTGCATTTCAAAAAGTTTTCACAAAATTATGTTTTAATGTTCACAACTCAATTTATACAGAGGTTTGTTCATACTATAGATCAAGTTATGCAGTTTTTCATTATTTTCAAAATACAAATTTACAGAATACATTTTTTTTGAAACTGAGTCTCACACTGTCACATGGGCTGGAATGCAATGGTGTGATCTCTGCTCACTGCAATTTCAGCCTCGTGGGTTCAAGCAATTATCCTGCCTCAACCCTCTGAGTAGCTGGGATTATAGGCGCCCACCACCATACCAGCTAATCTTTTGTATTTTTAGTAGAGACAGGATTTCACTATGTTGACCAGGCTAGTCTGGGACTCCTGACCTCGTGATCTCCTGCCTTGCCCTCCCAAAGTGTTGGGATTACAAGCATGAGCCACCTTGCCCAGCCAATTTGCAGAATACATTTTATATTGCAAGGGTTACTAATATATGTTTCTTTATCATCCATTAGTATGAATCCTGTGGTATTAACAATCAATGTATCATCCATTCAAAATTGTTTTAAAAGTCAGCATATCTATGTATCTATATCAATATCACCTATATCTATGCATCTCTATCTAATCTATCTATCTATACTTTTTAAATTATACTTGAAGTTTTTGGGTACAGGTGCAGATCGTGCAGGATTGTTACATAGGTATACACATGCCATGGTGGTTCGCTGCATCCATCCCCCTCCCCGGCCATCTATATTAGGTATTTTTCCTAATATTATCCCTCCCCAATATCTATCTACACTTTGATTTTGTGATTACTATAGTTGAGTATTGCTATGGCCTATAGATGAATGTTTTGATGCATAAGTTTCTCTTATTCGTTGGTTATTGCAATTTTGCTTTTTTGCATATTATGCTTACACGATCTAGAGAAGATCTTTGCCCTGAAGTGTGTGCTAAAAAGAACATACAAATCCATCGCAAAAACTTTTCAGGTTCACAAAGAGCATTACCATATCAAAGACATTGAGAACTACTGCAAAAAAGAAATAATCTATCCCTTCGTTTTCAACCATTTTTCATCTAAATCCTGTTTCAGAGTTTCACAATAAATAGCTTGTGAAATCTTGGGGGAATTTTGGTTCAGATGTTTGTTACCAGGGATATATTGTTATCATACATTGATTTTAATATTATTGATTTGTTCAGTACCTGATCTGGTTGGAATCATAATTTTGAATTTTAATAATGTAATTTTAAGGTTGATTTTTGCTCTTCACTATATGAAAATATAATAAAGTGTGATGTACTTGGATCAAGTTAACAAAATCATAAAAGGATTATACTTTTCAGAATATAAATTAAAATACAGAAGAAAGTTATGATAATGTAACAGCATAAATTATTAATATATTTTCTGCTCAAAAAACAGTCACTGTGCTTAGAATTTATAAATAGGACATAAAAGCATTTTAAGGTAAAATCAATGATTTCTTGAAGCTCAGTTAAGGAATGATATTATGTATTAAAGATACTTCACAACTGTCAATTGTGAGACCTGCTGTTTCACAGGCACTAACTTTATTATTTCAGAGATACTTTAAACATGCACCAGATATTGTTTATAGCAATGTGCTGGGGATGCTACCCGCCCTTGTTGAGTACCTTGTAGTAACTTCAGCTTGAGCAATATCTTCAAAGGAGAATGCATATTTTCCTTAAAACCAACCACCTTTTGTGGTAATTTGACCCATAACTGGTGTGAGATCTCAGAATGCTTCAGGATTACGAGTATAAATATTCACCCAGGAGGATAAGGCTGAAACTCCAAAATAATTGCAAATGTTATCATATTTATTCCCTAATGTTCAATATCATTTAAAAGGATATCATCTCAAAATTTCTTGTTTCCACCAAGACCCCTCTCCGCAGATCCAACTATGTGCTCATCACCCTGACTTGTACTTTAGTAAGTGCATCAAATTTCTCAAACAGAATATGTCCAGACCCAAACTGTTTATTTTCTCCACCAAACCTGTTCCTTCTGTAATCTTTCCCATCTCAGTATATGGAAACTCCCTCCTTCCAGTTGGCAAGGGGAGAAAAACACTTATACACATCCTTGGCTCCTTCTCTTTCATACCTAACCATTAATCCTTTAGCATACCCTATCTGCATTCCATTCAAAATAAATCCATAATCACACCATTCAACACTAACACACCTACAATTCTACTACCAGTCATTACCATTTATTGCTTGAATTGTTATTCAAAAATCACCATGTATCTTAAAAAATCTTGATGTTGTACAAATTAAAGACCAAACATGTTTAAAAGCTATTTTGAATACTATCTTTGACGGGGTTAAGCATATTGTTGACAATCCTAAGCAAAAAGAACAAAGCTGGAGGCATCACACTACCTGATTTAAAACTATACTACAATCCTACAGTAATCAAAACAGCATGGTACTAGTACCAAAACAGAGATATAGACCAATGGAACAGAACAGAGGCCGTGGAGGCAACAACACACAACTACAACCATCTGATCTTTGACACACCTGACAAAAACAAGCAATGGGGAAAGGATTTTCTGTTTAATAAATGGTTTTGGGAAAACTGGCCAGCCATGTGCTGAAAGCAGAAACTGGACCCCTTCCTGACACCGTATACTAAAATTAACTACAGATGGAATAAAGACTTAAATGTAAGACCTAACACCATAAAAACCGTACAAACAAACCTAGGCAAAACCATTCAGGACATGGGCATAGACAAGGACTTCATGACTAAAACACTGAAAGCATTGGCAACAAAAGCCAAAATAGACAAATGGGACCTAATTAAACTTCAGAGCTTCTGTACAGCAAAAGAAACAATCATCAGAGTGAACCAGCAACCAACAAAATGGGAAACAATTTTTGCAATCTACTCATCTGACAAAGGGCTAATATCCAGAATCTACAGAGAACTAAAACAGATTTACAGGAGAAAATAAAAACAAGTCCATCCAAAAGTGGACAATGGATATGAACAGACACTTCTCAAAAGAAGACATATATGAGGCCAAAAAGCATATGAAAAAATGCTCATCATCACTGATTACTACAGAAATGCAAATCAAAACCACATTGAGATACCACCTCATGCCAACTAGAATGACGGTCATTAAAAAATCTGGAGACAACAGATGCTATAGAGGACGTGGAGAAATAGGAACACTTTTACACTGTTGGTGGGAGTGTAAATTAGTTCAACCATTGTGGAAGATAGTGTGGCGATTCCTCAAGGCCTTAGAAATAGAAATTCCATTCGACCCAGCAATCCCATTACTGGGTATATACCTAAAGGATTATGAATCATTCTATTATAAAGACATATGCGCACATATGTTCATTGTTGCACTGTTTACAATAGCAAAGACCTGGAACCAACCCAAATGCCCATCGATGACAGACTGGACAAGGAAAACGTGGCACATATACACCATGGAATACTATGCAGACATAAAAAATGATGAGTTCCTGTCCTGTCGGGACATGGATGTCTTTGGAAACCATCATTCTCAGCAAACTGACACAAGAACAGAAAATCAAACACCGCATGTTCTCACTCATAGGCGGGTGATGAACAGTGAGAACCCATGGACACAGGGAGAGGAGAATCACACACTGGGGTCTGTTGGTGGGGGCCAAGAGAGGAACAGCGGAGTGAAGGGAGGTCGGGGAGGGTTAACATGGGGAGAAATGCCAGATGTATGTGACAGGTGGATGGAGGCAGCAACCCACATTGCCATGTATATACCTATGCAACAATCCTGCATGATCTGCATATGTACCCCAGATCCTAAAGTACAATAAAAAAAGATAATAAATTTGTGTCGTTTTAAGCCCCTAAAAAAAAAGAAAAAAAAAGAGATATATTTAGCGTTACAGAAAAACAGGATTTTGTAACATCACTAAGAAAGTACTCTATCTGAGGACTGCAATCACCAATGACTGCAAGCCCTGAACTTCGGAGTTGAGTACAGAGTTGGACCAGCTTAAGTCTCTGCCCCAAACAAATAAATGCAAGGAAGTAAAATCACGGAGACATGGAAGTGGCCAAAGTTATAATGTGAGGTAGAGGACAATTTTCTACAGCTATCCAAACAATCTATGTTCTCTTACATTTTTCATTATAGATTAAACTGAGTGTAAGAGAGGTGGTGAAAATGCTGAAATTTCTACTAGAATATTTACAAACTAAATATCGTATGAGCCTTGGGTTTGGTTAGGGCATAACGGGAAAGATCTGATACCTAATGCTACCAAATTTTGTAGTAAATACATCAATCAGCTTTACGTAAACTAATGTGGTGTCACAGACTGCCCAAAATTTATGTAGCGCACAAAAATCAACCCAATTCTTTGCCTGAAGAAGACAAACTTTGAAATGCTGATGTATACACAAAAGGTTCCCCGTGGCTTCAGGCTGGTTCTGAGGCTTAAGACTGCACTGTGCTTGGTTTGATCTATTTTCTTATCTTACTTCCTACATTCCCGTGCTGCTCCCTCCCAGAAGCACCTCCTTCATCAATCACTTACACCTGAATGCTTGACTCATAGCCGGCTTCTGGGAGAACCAGAGCCAAGAACTGTCACCTTGATGCTTTTAACGGTGACGGCCACACCGCCTTTGATTTGATCTATGCCTCTGGTTGCACTTATTGGACGTGCCCTTGACTTGCTTGACCTCCAGTACTCGTATCAAATTGAATCTTTTATTGAAGTTGGGGAGCACTTTTATTTTCTAAGCAAGTTCTAGATTTTCTGAATTTTCAGTATTCTTTTTCAATTTTTGTTTACAAAACAAATGTGCTGTTTTTCTCTGAGTTTCTTCTTTTTAGAAAAATATTCTTTATCAAATGCAGACAGTAGAGCCAGCTGATGTGATCGACAAGATCATTAGGCATATTTCCTGTTTATTACAGGCGATGCTTCTAACAAATGCTTGGCCGTTTCGTAAGACACGTCTCTGTCTTTTCAATATCCCTTAATAAGTTTTAATCTAAATTTTTGGGTTTCCATATTAGTTACTTTGTCCACAACTAACCTTACGCTCAATGCTGCCATTATAATTTTTGCTGTGACAATACCCCACTTCTGGATACTAATGTTATCTCTGACATCTGTATTCCTAATAATGCCTTGTAAAGAACACTACAAAGCTTCAGGAGTGTGCAGCAAGACGCTTTTATTTTGCGCTTACGTCTCTGTGGTTTGACTAGGATATACATGAGTAAGTTAAGCTCAGCTTGGTTGGCTCTAGGCCGTGGGATTTTTTCTTATTTATTCTTTCGTGACCAGTGGACTTTCTGGGGCATGATCCTCTCATGATGGTGGCACATGCACTGAACACAAGCTCAAATGCACGTGCACATTTCAATCCTTTGCCCAAATCATGTCTACTATCATGCCACTGGCCAAGCAAGTTATATGACAGTACCAAATTAGTGAAGTGGAGAATACGTGCTACCTCTTTTAGGAAGAAATGCAAAGTAATATAACACAGGGCATGGAGAAAGAAAGGGGTAAATAAGTGGGAAAAATAATTTTGTTTAACACAGAAGAGTACATTGCTAACATATATTCAATAGGAATGACAGAAACTGGATCACTCAGTCCCTTGGACTCCAGAGCTCTCCCAACAGAATTACTAAATTGATCTTGTTCTGGAAAGACATTTTGCCTATACCTATCTCAACTATGGGTGGCTGTGGAAGCAGTCGACAAGGGTTATTCTTCCAGACAGCAGAGGTGGAAGCTTCCAGATTGACCGACCAAATGATTCACTATATTGTCAGGGCCAAGAGTCCCTGCGTTACTGTCCATTATGTGGGCTTTATGTATTCTGTTCGATCCTTCCCATTTCTGAATGTGAACTATCACTGACATAATTATTACCATGGAAGGGTAGAAACATTGTAAGAAGATGAATGTACATTTAACCAGATACGACTAGGCCATAAAGAGGCTCGGGAGGAAATCTGACAAAGAAAAATAAATACTTCTGAGCACTTTAGACATGAGCATATAGGTACTGTTTTTAAATTTTTGAGTTGTCTCCCTTTTGTCTGAACTAGCTTGGTTTTACAGTAGCTCAGTTACTTATAAAAGCTGATACCTCTTCCTACAGATTTTGCATATCTTCGTATCTTCACAAGCACTCATATGTTTACGAGGTGTGTATAGATGTCAGCTAGACAGGGTAGAGTAAAATCTCAGTTACATCCATTCTATCCTAGTACGTTAGCTCCATGTTTGAGTAGAGCTAATCCCACTGTCAATTTCAGGCTTGGATCCTTATTGGTTTGTGTCATTTAGGCCAATGCAACCCACTTTATCTCATTGCTAAGTTCAGAATAGTTGTATAATCTACGTGGCCTGTGAGAGTAAAAATTAGGAGTCTTGTTCAAAGGTTATGGGTAGAGATGTGTTCTTTTCCTCGTAGTAGATGGAAAAACATATAAATCCAAATTGTTTCTGGAACCCAAAATGAAGAAAAGTTAATATGGAATGGACACAAAGTCAACATCATCAGGGAGAACTTAAGGTGGACTTCAGGTCAAACTTTGTCTTAAACCTGTCCTTTACCAGGTCTTTTTAGTTAGAAAAATCAGCACATACCTTTTAGTATTTAAGGTATTTTTACAATTTATTTGTATTTCAAAACAACTCAAAACAGTACACACACAAATATTACCAAAAATAAATACTTGTGTTTGTATGAGGTATAAAAATGAAGTTGTTTCTATTTGTGAAGTAGATACATTGGGGCATTGTAGGAAAAATATCAAGAGCAGGAGCAAAATAATATGCACTGGGTAGTCCATGCACTCTAGAAAGAAAGTCCAACACTATGTTTGAAGGTCATGGATAGGCTGAAATCTCAAGTGAAAAGCTGACTACATACTATGGTTATTTGTGTCTTGTCCCGAGAGGTGTAACCTCTGAGTGGTGTTAGTGAGTGATGACAAGATGTTCATATGGAATAAAAAGTGAGTAGCAAATTCAGACGCACATCAGGTGACCAGGAATTGTGAGGCAAGAGGAAATATCACAGAGGTTTGGAGAGACCTCATATATCCACTATACGTGAGGCGGACTCTCTACGGGGTCACCAAATCAGGGCCCCGTGGCAGCGGGGAGGAGAGGCAGAGCAAGATGACAGAATAGAAGGCTCCACCAATAGTCCCCAACCTCTCTGCCAAAAGAACACCAATTTACAACTATCTACATAGAAAAACAAACAAAAAACAAAACAAAACAACACACACACACAAACACCTTCATAAGAACCGAAAACCAGGTGAGACCTGAAGTACCTGATTTGTCTTTGTATTGCTCAAAAAGGCTCTGAAGAGTCATAAAAGGCAGACCTGCATCAGTGGCGCAGCCCTCCTCCACCCCTGGCAGTGGCCACATGGTGCAGAGTGTCTCTGGCATGGAGGTGAGCAACTGTGAGCCATCTAATTCAGTGCGTCCTGTTAGAGCAAAAAGGAACAGAGAACCAAACTCGGCTGTCACTTGCCCATGGAGGGAGCATTTACACCAACCTTAGACAGAGGGGAATTGCTAAGCCCAGTGGTCTGGACTTGTTGCAAATCTCGTCACTGTGGGCTACAGTGCTCTGTGTATCTGAAGGGACTTGAAAGACACTCTAACTCTTAGGAGAGTCCCAGTGCTGAACCAGGCCTAGAGACGGTGGACTGTGGGGTCAGGGACCATGCTGAGACACCAACCAGAGCAGCTAGGAGAGCGTTGGCATCATCCCTCCCCTAGCCCCAAGCTGTGCAGCTCAGAGCTCCAGAAGAGATCCCTTCCTTCCATTTGAGGAGAGGAGAGGAGGGGAGAGGAGGGGAGTGGAGGGGAGGGGAGAGGAGGGGAGGGGAGGGGAGGGGCGGGGAGAGGAGCGCATGGGAGATGAGGTGAGAGGAGGGGAGGGTAGTGGACAGGATGGGCG
>CAUYOR010076968.1:0-17654 GCA_963573925.1 Callimico goeldii
CTCCTGAGTAGCTAGGATTACAGGCACGCACCACCATGCCCAGCTAATTTTTTGTATTTTTAGTAGAGACGGGGTTTCACCGTGTCGATCAGGATGGTCTCAATCTCTTGACCTGTGATCCACCGGCCTCAGCCTCCCAAAGCGCTGGGATTACAGGCGTGAGCCACCGCGCCCGGCCCAAAAAATTTTTTTAAATGAAAAACTATCTGGGTGTGGTGGTTTGTGCCTGTAGTCCCAGCTACTCAGGAAGCTGAGGTGGGAGGATTGCTCAAGCCCAGGAGGCAGAAGTCACAGTGAGACAAGATCGCGCCACTGCACTCCAGCCTGGGTGACTGAGCAAGACCTTGTTTCAAAATAATATTAATAATAAAAGAAAATAATAATATTAAAGAATACCTCCATTTTCCTTTTTTTTTTTTTCTTTTTTTCTGAGATGAAGTCTTGCTCTGTCTCCCAGGCTGGAGTGCAGTAGTGCAATCTTGGCTCACTGCAACCTCCACCTCCTGGGTTCAAGCAATTCTCCTGCCTCAACCTCCCGAGTAGCTGGGACTACAGGTGTGCACCACCATGCCCAGCTAATTTTTTTGTATTTTAGTAAAGATGGGGGTTTCACCATGTTGGCCAGGCTGGTCTTGAACTCCTGACCTCGTGATCCGCTCACCTTGGCCTCCCAAAATGCTGAGATTATAGGCCTGAGCCACCACCTAGCCCGATACCTCTATTTTCCAGAACCTCACTTTGTTATGGCTCTGTTTTATGGCAGACTGCTCATTTTCTTGCCTTCTCCAAGACTCCCCACAGGCGAAGGAGTTGGTTGCAGCTCCTCCAAGCTCCCACTGCAACTTCCAACCATTCCTCTTCCCCACCCTGCACCACCCCATCAAAAGCCTCTTCTCCTTTGAGGATTTTCTCTTAAAATATCCCACCTGCTTCCCGCCCTTGTTCTTTCAGCCTTCCACCTCCATGTCTCTCCACCACAGTCAGCAAGAGCTTGAACACCTCCTTACAAACTCCATCAGCCTCCGGCCATCATCCCAGAGAACCCCAAACACCCATGAAGGTGACCCAGCCTGAAGTCGTCTTAGCAGTCACTTTGTCTCCCTCCCAGCTCACCTCAACTGCCCCCACTCCCTGCTAAGCCACACCTGAAATTCATGATGAACTTCCACCCTGATATCCCACACTGAGAGGCAGCCTCCCTCCCGAATCCAGGCCTCAATGAGTCCTACTACATCCAGGATCCCCAATCCCTTGACCTTTCATTCTTTTTTCTTTTTTTTATTTTTATTTTTTGGCCACTGGATGGTCAATCATTCTTTTTTCAATCTATCAGCCGCAGTCTAACTTCACATCTTTTCCTGATGTACAGCTTTGGTTTGCAACCTTAGCTAAATATTAGAATCACCTGGGGAGCTTTCATGACTCAGGATGACTAAGCCAGCTTAATTAATTACATCAGAGGCCCTGGGGGAAGGACTCAATCAGCAGTGTTTTGAAGCCTTCCCTAGTTGATTCCAACATGCAGCCAAGGTGGAGAAGCACTCAGTGCCCTGCAACCTGGATCCCACGGTTCCTCACTTTAACCAATTTCTAATGCACTTCACTCCTCATTCTTTTATTCTGTGCCACATAGTCCCCAAGAGCCCCTCAGCCTTGGAACACTCCCACTGCATACTTTCTCTATACCTATGAGGAAGCTGCTGAATTCTGATGGAGGGAAATTGCCAAACCATTAGCTTTCTCAAGAGAATGACTCTCACATAAGGCACTAATATAGTGGGATTTGAAGAACACCACCAATTCAAGATCATTCCTTTGGGACGCATATTGACATCTAGCTCCTGATTGGGAGCTAGTCCTACCCCTATTGTTACCAGAATAGTGTAGTTAGTTCTACATTGAGAAAAAATTATGAAATTCTCAGAGCTAAGATAAAGAGGGCCCAGTTGCTAACAAGAGACTCCCGTACTTCCAGGAAAGACTAGACTGGTTTGCCAGGTAATATTATGAAAATGTCTAAAAGGAGAACTTCCCTCTTTGGGGGCAAAGATAAGGTTTGGTAAGAGACCCCAGTTCCTAGATTGGCCTCCTCTTCAAAACTAAGGGAGAGGAACTCAACGGAACCAACCCAAGGTTGCAGGTTGCAAGGAAGAAGGAAGCCTTACCTCTGGTCCCAACTTGCATGAGCTGTAAACACGGTTCTTGCCAATCTACCTTGAGCAGGGGAAGGAACACTAAGGCCAAAAGTGGGATGGTATGATCAGAAACAGAGGGGCCAGCTAACACCCCCTCAAAATTCCCAGTTCCTTGGAAGTAGAGAACATGAGCCTGCTCCCTCCCAGAAGCCACAGAGTTGGGATCCTGGAAAGTAAGTGAGATGGGAGCCCATGGCCTTGTCAAGGCCATCACAGTATGAGCCAAAGAGGCTCTGGCCGTAGGAGAAGGTGGCGGGGGGAGCTTCCTCCTTGGACTCATTAGGTCTCTCAAAGGTCTACCTCTAGTAGGTACTCTTTGGGTTTGATTTCCTTTAGGGCTTCCATCCCCAGAGACAATGAGTCTCATAGCAAAGCTGACTGCAACTTCACCTCAGGAGGTATCTTTTCCTTTTCCCTCCCCATGCTAGACGGTTACATGATGGAAAAGGGTGGGCTCTTGTGAGAGAACAGCACACACCCTACCCCTCTCTCACTCACACGTACAAACACACAAAATCACTCACAGTCACAGAGCTAAGTTCTCCTGAGGGAAAAGGGAGAGCTTTGAATCAAACATGAACTTGAAGTTTAAAATGGAATCAGGATTTGTGGAGAAAGAATCTGATTATCACTTTGGGTCAGATGTTCACTCTTAGTACAACCCACCATGGCCAGGGCTGGGTCATCTAGTGTCAAAATGGCTACCAGGTAACCACCCCATGAAGGAAGGAGTCAGGCTTAAAAGACAGGCAGAGAGGCCAGGTACGGTGGCTCATGCCTGTAATCCCAGAATTTTGGGAGGCTGAGGCAGGCGAATTATGAGGTCGGGAGTTCAAGACCAGCCTGGCCAACATGGTGAAACCCAGTCGCCTCTACTGAAAATACAAATATTAGCTGGGCATGGTGGCACTTTCCTGTAATCCCAGCTACCTGGTGGGGGTGAGGCAGGAGAATTGCTTGAACAGGATCTGGGAGGTGGAGGTTGCAGTGAGCTGAGATTGCACCACGCACTCCAGACTGGGCTACAGAGAGAGACTCTGTCTCAAAAAGAAAAAAGGCAGAAAGATGGTGAGCATGGCAGCCACGCCAAGCCACCTCAAAGGTGGTTTTCCAGGAGTTTCTTTTCTTCCTGATCGGAAATTGGGAATCATTGGGAATGCTGAGCTTCTGAGAAGCTAAATAATGCTGCAGGTAGAAAGGTATAAAAAGAAGCAAGACAAAGAAAGGGAAGCTGAAAGACACGCTTTACCGATCTAAATTTAGCCAGCCCAAGCTTATTCCTTCTTGGTTAACAGATTTCCTCCTGTAACTTCCACATTTTTGTCTGCAGGTTTCTCAGTGTGTGAGATACTTTACATGGCCCCATAGAAATCATCTCTGACTAGCATATTACTAGAGCGACATGACGGTATTACAAACTAAAATAAAAAAACAACACAGGGACAATAAACTATCTGGAGGTACATTGCAAAGGTTGGAAAAACTAAAAATGCTAAGACACACGTAAGAAGAAATGGGGAAAAAAGCACCAATATCTTAAGGGTATGGGACAAGAAATGGGAATTCTGTCACATCTGTGCCTGGAAAATAAGGGTGATACCCAGCACAACATGAAACGTGTATGATTACAGAAAAGTGTCTCCAGGTGACTGCCCAGAGGTATTTCCTGTTGGAAACATAAGACTGTCAAGATGAATCAGAGCTGTGTAAATTAACCAGTGGGTACACTGTAGGCAGAAATATGTTTTAGAGAGAAAGGCTGTAACCTTGGAATTGTGGGCGGGAGTAGGCGTTCAGAATAAACAGAGCTAGGAAAGAGAACAAAACAAATTCCTAATTCTTTTCTTCAACTGCTTGTGCAATTCAGTAGCTGGGCTTAAGTTTCCAAACAGGATAAGAGATGGAAAGTCACAACATCACCTAAAGTACTAACATAACCTACAGAATGGCTTAAATATTTTTGCATGTGAAAGGAAGTATAATCTGGAATAATGACTTTTTTTTTTGAGACGGAGTCTCGCTCTGTTGCCAGGATGGAGTGCAGTGGCACGATCTCGGCTCACTGCAACCTCCACCTCCGGGTTCAAGCAGTCCTACTGCCTCAGCCTCCCAAGTAACTGGGACTACAGGCGTGTGCCACCATGCACAGCTAATTATTGTAGTTTTAGTAGAGATGGAGTTTTGCCATGTTGGTCAGGCTGGTCTCAATCTCTTGACCTCATGATCTGCTCACCTCGGTCTCCCAAAGTGCTGGGATTACAGGCGTGAGCCACCTCACCCAGCCCTAATGACATTTATTTTGAGGGAAACTTTAAACTGTGTTTCCTCAAGCACACTCAGGGCTGGATTAATAAAACCAGGCAGCGTGATCAACAAGCCTACTCTCCAGTTCCTCAGCTTTATTTGTTTCCAAATTTTAATAACCCAGTACCCTACATAATGATGAAGAGCAAAAAATAGGATCCAAGTCAAGGTAAAGTGCATATTAAAATATTTTTCTTACTAGATTGTTATGTTTCTAGGAAACTTTTGGATTTCCTGGAACTATTATGTATAATTTTTTTTAATCTACAATAATTCTTACATGACAGATTCTGCTAATGAAAGAGATGGGAAAATGTTTGAATACACAGAAAGCTTTCTGGAAGTAAGACCTATGACTCCATTGAATAGTAAAAGGGAGGAAGAATTATTTTTAAGGATATTTAGTATTAGAGTGGCCTAAATATTGTAAATAAAACTGTACTTTTAAGAATAACCTGTTTTGCTAACAATGTAATTTTTTTCTTTTTCTTTTCTATTTATTTGTTTATTTATTTATTCATTTATTTAAGACAGAATATTGCTGAGATGTTGCCCAGATTGGACTTAAACTCCCAAGTTCAAACAATCCTCCTGCCTCAGCCTTACAAATGGCTGGGATTACAGGCATGTGCCATGGTGCCCAATTTATTAATGCAATTTGTCTACAAATGGAGTGACTCATTCAAATATTTGTTGCTGTTGTCATTTGTCCATTCGTTTGTTTACTCAGAAGCGTTGAGTGTCTACTCCTGTGTGCAGACACTATGCCAGGTGCAGGGGTGGAAGGAGGAATAGAAATAATGGTCGTAACAGCTACCATTTCCCAAGTGTTTATTACATGACTATCTCCTCGAACATCACAACAAGAGAATGAGCTACATAGTATGATTTATATTTTCCAGGAGAGGAAACTGAGGCTTGCCGGGACCCACCTAAACCAGAAGGATGGAGCAAGAGTGAAGCCACAGGTGGGTCCAGCATCTACTGCTCTTTTTTCTTTTTTTTTTTTTGATACGGAGTTTTGCTCCTGTTGCCCAGTGCAACAGGAATGCAATGGCGAGGTCTCGGCTCACTGCAACCTCCACCTCCCAGGTTCAAGTGATCCTCCTGCCTCAGCTTCCTAATTTTGCTGGGATTACAGGTGCCCACCACCATGCCTGGCTAATTATTGTATTTTTAGTAGAGACAGGGTTTCATCATGTTGGCCAGAGTGGTCATGAACTCCTGACCTCAAGTAATCCACCCACCTCAGCCTTCCAAGGTGCTGGGATTACAGGTGTGAGCCATCGCACCTAGCCTGCTGCTCTTAATCACTATATGCACACCTTCCTGCAAGAAGCTAATTAGTGTAGAATTTATTTCAAAATCTCTAGAAGCCAATATATTCTTGGCACATAGCAGATTCAATAAACATTTGCTAAATCAATGGAAACTGAGTCACCAAATTTGTATTCAATTTTGGTTTATTTGTGTAAAAGAATGTGTTACTCTGGTGAATGTGATTGTAAATAATTATAATTTTACAAATAGCTTGCAAATATTATGTTGGTCCCCTGTAAAAGCCTTGTTACAGAAGCCAAGTCTGAAACTCCTGAATAAATAGGTCTCAAGAGTAAGTTGCAGAATTTAGAAGTGTGTGTAATATGATTCCAGAGCTTAACACTTCTCTCCCTCATATTTTAGTCTTGGCTGAAGTTATTGGAGCTGTACAAGCTGATTGAAATTAAGCGTTTTATTTATTTATATATTTTAAAGAAAAACACTAATTTCCATCAGAGTGAAGGGCTAGGAAAGGTTTGGACGCCTGGGTCTGTTTCCAAATCTGTGATGTGCTAGTGGTGCATGCCCCTCTGCACCTGATTCTGAAATAGGTTCAGAACGAACAATCTTCCAGCTGCCTGTGTGACTCTAAGACTCTCCTCTGGGGTACACAGACAGAGGTTATTGCAAGGGAATCTATTTCCATTGGGAAGGACTGTTTCCTACAATTGATCTGCCTGAAAACACACCTATGGTCCAGGTGTTGTGTGGGTTCTCACTCCCACCTTTTCTTTAAGAATCACTTCCCACAACACAAAACAAAAACACACCTCCCACTCATCCCAAATCTTTCTATGGCACTTCAGCATAAAACCTGGGATTGCCTTGAGAGGTAAAAACCCTGAGGTACCACACATGTGGAGAATCCTAAGTACTGGTGCTGAGAAAGTGAATGACTTTAAGGATTGATTAAATCTTTTTTCTTTTTTTTGAGATGTGGTCTTGTTCTGTTGCAGTGGCACAGCCAGAGCTTACTATAACCTTGAACTTCTGGGCTCAAGCAACCCTCTCGCCCAGCCTCCCCAGTTGCTAGGACTACAGGTATGTACAACCATGTCACGCTATGGTTTTTCTTTGTAGAAACATGGTCTCACTACGTTGCCCAGACTGGTTAAATAATCTTTTTGCAAGTCAGGTTGTTCCCAATTCTTTTCTCTCAATATAATTGAAGCAGGACATGTTAGCTGATGGAGCATTAGTTATAATTCTTGGTGATATATCACTGGATTATTTCTGATGTAAACCTTGGCATGAGTTCAGAGAATTGAGCGATGCTATGATAACAAAATACTCTTCTTTCCCATCTGCTTATTTATGTGAACAAGGTTTCTCAGAACTTACATCTATAAAATAAGCAAGGACAGAATCAATACTAAACTTTCATTCTAACAATAAATCATATTCAAATATGGACACATAAGTTAATGGAAGAAATAGTTCCACCCATCTAAGAAATGTTTTTCTAATAAAATCTTTCTGTCCATTTTATAATTACATATAAGCATGTTTCATATATTAATATTTTTTATCATCCATATAGTAATAATTATAACTTAATCCAGAGGAAATTTTCAACACTTTGCAACTTGAAATCACCAAAAACTTTTTATTTATTTAAGTATTTAAGATGGCGTCTTGCTCTGTCACCAAGGCTGGAATGCAGTGGCATGATCTCAGCTCACCGCAACCTCCACCAGCTGGATTCGAACAATCCTCCTGCCTCAGCCTCCCGAGTAGCTGGGACTACAGGTACCTGCCACCACACCTGGCTAATTTTTGTATTTTTAGTAGAGATGGGGTTTCTCTAGGTTGGCCAAGCTAGTCTCAGACTCCTGACCCCAAGTGAGACTCCCACCTCAGCCTCCCAAAGCGCTGGGATTACAGGAGTGAGACACCGTGCCCAGCATCAAAAACTTCAAACATTTAAATTTAAATGTATATACATAGTTGTAGGAAAGTTTAATAGGTTAACCTATAGAAAACGTTTGGACATAAAAATATATGACATTGGGAGGGAAAGGAGAAGTGGAATGAAAACACAAACATAGCCAGAAGCAGCTACTCGTGCCTGAAGTCCCGGCTACTCGCACAACCTGGGAACATAGTGAGACCCCATCTCAAGAAACAATAACACAAAACAGGACTAGGCAGAAGAAATGGACACTATAATATTTTCCACTGTCAAAGATAAGCTCATTAATATGTTTTTTAGAGGAATGAAAGCAGAAATCAAATTGATTTGACATTTTGCTTCCAATTAATACAATTGTTTTTTAAAAGTATTGATTTACACTGTTAGAAATTCTGTCTTTGCAAATATCTAAACTTACGACTTCAAAAGAATTAATAACTTGAAAATATGTGAGGGTGTCAATTGTTTTAAAAATATGTGGAGGACTAAGGGAGCAAAAACATTTAAAAGTGGTTGTTGTAAAAGATCTGAGGTTCATAGAAACTTTAAAGAATCTGTGGCTTTACTATTTCAAGACTTCTAGTCAAAGAAATGAACACATTGTGATATCAGGTAAAAACTACCATTTCAGAAAATTATCCCATTAGTCCAATGAAAGCTCATAGCACTTTATATGCAATCAAGTTTAATTAAAAGGGCACTTATGAAAAATCAACTTTCATAAATTTCAAGAACAAATTCTAGAGTTTGACATTAAATCGCTGTAAAATTCACTCACTCACTCAACAAATTATTGAGCTCTTCTCCTAGGCGGAGCACCAAGGGAGGCCCCAGGAATGCAGCCTGAACCACAGAGACCAGGGCGCTACTCCTTGCTAGAAGTTCAGGGAAGGCAGACTGTAAACAGGCAAGCACATCGCTAAAATAATGTCGGATTGTGTTGAGTGCAGAGGAAAATGAAAACCAGGCAGAGTGCTAACAAGTAATTGTGGAGTGGGGACAGAATGGGATTTCCTGTGACGCTAATGAAGCTGCAGTTTCGGAGCTCTTCATCTTCACAGGCCCCTTCCGAGGCCTTGGGAGGGACATTTGCACCCCAGGGTGAAGGCACACATGTACATGCTTTCACACATACCCCATGCACACACATGCCACACACACACCACACAGACACACTCCCCTATACAGACACACCTACACATACTACACGCCACACCACACAACCAAAGCAAACACGCTTGAAACACTCTAAAGTCTTACAACTTATATATGGAAAAAGCGTAATAGATTTCTCAGATTTTTACATCAATTTACTTGACATTACCAACAATGAGTGATGAAACCAAAGAAACTTAAAAAAATATATATTTAGAGATCTATTCTGAACCAATTTTTTTCTTATTTATTTATTTTGAGACGGAGTCCCGCTCTGTAACCCAGGATGCAGTGCAATGGCATGATCTCAGCTCATTGCAACCTCTGACTCCAACTCCCAGGTTCAAGTGATTCTCCTGCCTCAGCCTCCTCAGTAGCTGGGATTACTGGTGACTGCCACAACACCCAGCTAATTTTTTTTGTATTTTTAGTAGAGACTTCGTTTCTCCATGTTGGACAGGCTGGTCTCGAACTCCTGGCCTCAGGTGATCCCCCCGCCGCAGCCTCCCAAAGTGCTGGGGTTATAGGTGTGAGCTACCGCACCTGTCCCTAAAACCAAAGAACCTTTGTAAACTATCGGTCATAAAAACACTTTTAAGGCCAGATGTGGTGTTTCACACCTGTAATACCAACACTTTGGGAGGCCAAGGCAGGAGGATTGCTTGAAGCCAGGAGTTCGAGACCAGCCTGGGCAACTGGGAGACCCCCATCACTAAAAAATAAAATAAAATAAAAATTAAAAAAAAAAAAAATCAACAAAAACCACACCCTTCAGCCAGGCACAGTAGCACAGTCTGTAGTCCCAGCCACTGGGGAGGCTAAGGCAGGAAGATCTCTTGAACCCAGGACTTCAAGGCTGTAGTGAGCTATGACTGTGCTTGTAAATAGCCACTGTGCTGCAGCCTGGTTGACATAGTGAAATTCTGTATCTCAAAACAAACACTCTGCAATCAATGATAGCATGCTGAAGACTGAATTATCTCTTTACTTGCTGTGTAGAAAATATCACACAATCATTTTCATATGAAGAGGTGATCAAAGAGGAGATTTATTATTTTAAATAAGTGCTCACTTTTGTATCAATTTTTATATTCATAATTTTATATTCTTTTTTATATAAGCTTTAGCTTCAACAAAACCTGTCTGGTCCCTGGGTAGAGCTACTATCGAAGGAAGGATCTGGAAAGCCCTTCCTGAGCTGTTGACCTGAATGAGCAGAGCATTCCCAGAAGAGATTACAAGGGACAGGGTCTGGAGGGACAAGAAGCTGTCACCCCCCCACTGGAGAAGCCAATGTGCTGGAGTGGAGAGGGGCAGCAGCCAGCTTACTCAGGGCCTTGGAGCTGGGCAAGAAGTTTGGATCTCATGCCAAACACAACTTGTGACCTTCTGATTCATAAACATAGCAGCATTCATATAAAAATTGCAGAATATTAAAAACAGCCCAAAGTCCTAATATGTATATGCAGAAGCATCTTCCCACTCCTAAGAAATAGAAATTGTTTCTTTTTTTTGTGAAAAGGTACTCTCTCAGTGGCTTAAAAAAAATAGAATAACATGATTTCTCAACTAAAGTAAAACAAAAATCTATTGGGCTTGACTAATTTTTTCACCAAACAACAAGCCCAAAACACTCAGTTTCTGTAAGGCATAAACTCTAAGGTCACAGACTTAACAAAATTATCTTACTTATTTTATTTTATTTTATTTTATTTTATTTTATTTTATTTTATTTTTTTGAGACAGGGTCTCGTTCTGTCACCCAGACTGGAGTGCAGTGGCACAATCACAGTTCACTGCAGCCTTGACCTTCCTGGGTTCAAGCAATCCTCCCACTTCAGCGACCCAAGTAGCTGGGACTACCAGTGCATGCCACCATGCCTAGCTAACTTTTGAATTATTAGAAGAGATGGAGTTTTGTCATATTGCCCAAGCTGGTCTCGAGCTTCTGTACTCGAGCAATCCACCCACCTCTGCCTCACAAAGTGCTGGGATTACAGGCATGAGCCACTGCACCTGGCCAACAATGTAATTTTCAAGTAAGCCTGAGAATACTAATCCATAAACTAGTTACTAAAGAAGAACAACACACACAGAGCTATCTCTTTACAGTGGGCTTTAAGGTCCTGGTAGTTATTTCCTTCCCTCCGTTCTGCCTTACCAGCTAGATACCTTCCCTACTCCTTCCTCCCACCTTCATTCTTTCCACCCTTGCTTTTTTCTCTTCCTCTCTCCACCCTTCTCTTTCTCTTTCCACCCTTGCACATTTTCTCCACCCTTGCTTTCTTCTCTTCCTCTCTCCCTCCCACAAGTGTTTCTTGAGTGCCTGCTTTGTGCTAGGTACAGGTACACAGGCAACCAAGACAGATACCATCTTATCATCTTGTAGCCTAGCAAGTGAAACAGACATCAAGCAAATAATTTATTGACTTCAATGGTGGTGTTTGCTACTGGAAAGGGAGTTTGGGATGCCATAGGAGCATCTATCAGGGAACTAGTCTACTCTGGACAATTAGGAAAGCTCACTTTGGGGAAGTGGCCTCAAAGTTGCTGTCTCAAGGACCACTAATTCCAGGTAGAGGAAGAGCATCTGCAAAGGCCATGAGATGGGAAACAGAATGGCCTTCGAGGAACTAAAGAAGATTAAGCCAAAAGAGAGAGGGACTGAAGATGAGGCAGGAGAGGTAGGCAAGAGTTCTGTCACAAAGCACCTTGCACGCCGTAAGGATTTCAGACTTCATCCTAAGAGCAATGGGAAAATGGTAAATAGTTACACAAGTGGGTCAAATAGGACTTTTTGTGTTGTGACTGAACCATAGCTCCCTGTTGCCTATCTGCCTAGTGGTAGAGGCAGCTAATATCACTGGGGTTTTATAAATCTATTCAGAGATAGCTATGTATACACACGCAAGTATGCTATCTTTTCATCTTGTAATAACACATAGTAGCATATTGTATACACTATCTTGAATCTTGTTTTATTAATGGTATTCTAGCAGTCATCCCATAACTGCCTAAAGATCTGCCTTCTTCTTCCTCTAGATTGTCTATTGCATGGAAATACTATTACTTATTTAACTAGAATTTAAAAGACTTTCCAGGCTTTTGCTATCACACACACAAAAAAAAGACCCACGGTGAATGCTCTTACATATATCGTTGGCACATGTGGGAGAATATCTATGAAATTACTGGAAATGGGACTGCCAAGTCAAATGGTATGCTCATTTGGAAATTTGATAGATATTGTCAAAATGCCCTCCCTAGAAGTGGTATTAATTTACATAACCACCAGCAAAGATGTGACAGATAAAAAAATCGGCATCTCAGTAATTTTAATTTGCACCTCTAACAAAAAAAAATTGAAAAAAAAAGAAAAAAAATTTGCACTTCTTTTATTAAAAGTGAGCCTGAGCATATTTGATCTGCTTAAGAGCTAGTGCTTGATGGAAATTAAAAATAATTAGGCTGAGAGCCAAGCAAAGGCTGGGAGCTGATAATGACATTTCATTCTTTCAACAAATTTTGAGAAACAACTCTGCACTAGGCACTCTCACAGGCACTGATGAACCCAGATAGGTAAAGCCCAGTCTACCCCAGAAGAGCTCACATCTAATACAGGAGATGAAGGTACAATTAAATGCAATATGCTATTTTTAAAAAAACAAGAAGATGGGCCAGGCACGGTTGGTCACGCCTATAATCCCAGCACTTTGGGAGACTGAGGTAGGTAAATCACTTGAGGTAAGGAGTTTGAGATCAGCCTGCCCAACATGGTGAAACTCCATCTCTGCTAAAAATACAAAAATTAGCTGGGCATAGTGACAGCTGCCTGTAATCCCAGCTACCCCAGATGCTGAGGCAGGAGAATCGTTTGAATCTCAGAGACAGAGGTTGCAGTGAGCCGAGATCGCGCCACTGCACTCCAGCCTGGGCAATAGACTGAGACTCCATCTCGAAATAAATAAATGTGTGAAAACAAGAAGAATAACCAAAAGGAACACAGAAATATGGGAGCACAGAGAAGAGCAACTAATGTGCCAGACACTCACATAAATTTTCTTGGAATATCTAATTTTTAAAAGGCAGGGAGTTGGGGGAAGCAAATGATTAATGCTTTTTAAACTTTAAGGCCTATTTGGGTTTCTTTCAAAACCTGGCTCTGTACATTAGCAAAAATATTCACGGTTGCTTTAATAGAACTAAGATTTTTTTAAAGTGTCTTAACTAAAAATATGTCTGAAATTATGGCAAGATTTCCATCAAAAAAGACAGTAGAGGCTGTGCGTGGTGGCTTACACCTGTAATCTCAGCACTTTGGGTGGCCAAGGTGGGTAGATCGCTTGAGTCAGAGGAGTTTGAGACCAGCCTAGGCAATAGAGAGAGACCCCAATCCAAAAAAAAAAACAATTACAAAATTTAGGCTGAGGGCGGCGGCTCATGCCAGTAATCCCAGTACTTTTGGAGGCCGAGGTGGGTGCATCACGAGGTCAGCAGATTAAGACCATCCTGGCTAACACAGTTACCCATCTCTGCTAAAAATACAAAAAATTAGCCAGATGTGGTGGCATGTGCCTGTAGTCCCAGCTACTCGGGAGGCTGAGGCAGGAGAATCACTTGAACCAGGGAGGCAGAGGTTGCAGTGAGCCGAGATCATACCACTGCACTCCAGTCTGGGCGAGACAGCAAGAGTTTGTCTCAAAAAAAAAAAAAATTGCTGGACATGTTGTCGCATGCCTGGAGTCCCAACTACTCAGGAGTTTGAGGTAGGAGGATCACTTGGCCGGGGATATTGAGGCTACAGTGAACCCTGATCACACCACTGCACTCCAACCTGGGAGACAGAGTGAGATCCTGTCTAGAAGAAAAAAAAAAGACAGTAGGGATAACACAAAGGGAGAAGGCATCTTGGTACACCAGTGATGACTGCAATTGTGAACTCTGGAGCCACAGTCTATTTTACACAGAGGTCCCCAGTTCAACCCACTGCTGTCACCCACCCCACCCTCCAGGTTCACTCAAGGAATGTTCTAATGAATCACTTTTGTCTTCAAAAAGCTCTTGCTTGAAAAGCAACATTCTATTATGTCTGTCTTGAGTTAGAGCCTTAAAAGAAGCCACTATGGCACTTAAATATTTTTAAATATTTAATTTTTACTTATTTTTTCTTATAAATAGGGTGTAATTATGTCACCCAGGCTGGAGTGCAGCAGCACAATCACAGCTCACTGCAGCTCTAACTCTTGGGCTCAAGTCATCCTCCTTCCTCAGCCTCCTGAGTTACTCAGGTAGCTGGGACTACAGGCATGCACCACCAAGCCCAGCTACGTTGTCCAGGCTGGACTTGAACTCCTGGGCTCAAGCAATCCTCCCACCTCAGCCTCCTCAGTAGCTGGGACTATGGGCACACATTACCATGGTCTGCTTATCATCACCATTTTACAGATCTGGAACCGTCTTTCTCTCCCAGTGGCTCACCGTGTACAGAAACAACTAGAAATGTGGAGCTAGAAAACATCCTGTATCTGCCACTTTATTTATTCAACAAATATTTACCAAATGCACTTATGTGTCAGGTACTATTCTAGACACTAAAGCTATAGAGATGAAAAATTCATGATCTCTACAACCATCTAGGAAAAGGAGATAAATATTAAATATCCACAATAAAATGTCAACCTTGCTGAGGTAGGAATGAAACCCAAAAAGGGAGCAGTTAATTTCCTGTGAAGAGCAAGAAGGGAAAGTTTCACAGAGGAAGGGATTCAGATTGTTGTGAAAGATGAATAGTGAGGATGGGATGGGAGAGAGTATTTCAGGAAAAGAAATCCTGGAAGTGAAATAATAGAAATTAAAAAGTAAGGCCAGGTACGGGGGCTCACGCCTGTACTTTGGGAAGCTGAGGCAGCAGATCACTTGAGGTCAGGAGTTGAAGACCAATCTGGCCAACATGGCGAAGTCCCAACCCTACTAAGCATACAAAAATTAGCTGGGTGTGGTGGTGGGAGCCTATAATCCCAGCTACTTGGAAGGCTGAGGCAGGTGAACTGCTTGAACCCAGGAGGCAGAGGTTGCAATGAGCTGAGATTGCACCACTGCACTCCATCCTGGGCAGCAGAGTGAGATTTTATCTCGAAAAAAAATTAGAAAGTAAATTAATAAAAATAAAACATATAAGCCGGACATGATGGCTCATATCTGTAATCCCAGCACTTTGGGTGGCTGAGGCGGACAGATCGAGGTCAGGAGTTTAAGTCCAGACTGGCCAATATGGTGAAACCCCAACCCTACTAAACATACAAAAATTAGCTGGGCATGGTGGCAGGCACCTGTAGTCCCAGCTACTCAGGAGGCTGAGTAGTTACAGTTTTTTTTAAAGACTATACTTGAACCTGGAGGCGAAGGTTGCAGTGAGCTGAGATCACGCCACTGCACTCCAGCCTGGGCAACAGAGCGAGACTCAAAATGAAAAAAATTGTGTATAGATAGATAGATAGATAGATAGATAGATAGAGCCTCTCTGCAACATTGTATAAAGGTAAAATATTTATTTATTCATCAGCAAATAGTTTACAGTTCTTAATATATGCCAGACCTTGTACTAGGTACAAGAATAGAAAGAAGAAAAGGGTGAAGAAAGCAAAGTTCTCTGTCCTCAAATTTTGAAGAGGAAAGAAATAAAGGATATAATTTCAGAGAGTGATACATGCCACAACAGACACAAATTGGAATGAGGAGATGAGGGGTGGTTTCTCTGAAGAGTGGCACAAGAACAGTGCCCTGCATGAAGACAATGCATGGAACTCTCAGGAAAGAGCATTCCCAGCAGAAGGGGCAGCAAGCGCAAAGGCCCTGAGGCGGAAATTCAGTTGGGTGAGTTGGAAGAACAGAAAGTGAGTCAGTGTGACTGGACAGGGTAAGGGGGTCGGGGGAGGAATAAGCAGGCACATAGGCTGATATACCCATGCAAGAAGTTTAGCTTTTATTCTAGGTGCAATGGAATGCCACTGGAAGGTTTTGGTTTTTGTTTTTGAGACAGTCTTGCTGTGACACCAGGCTGCTATGCAGTGGTGCAATTTCGGCTCACTGCAACCTCTGCCTCCAAGTTCAAGCGATTCTCCTGCCTCAGCCTCCTGGGTAGCTGGGACTACAGGGTAGTGCCACCACACCCAGCTAATTTTTGCATTGTTAGTAGAGACTGGGTTTCACCATGTTGACCAGGATGGTCTAGATTTATTGACTTCATGCTTTGCCTGCCTCAGTCTCCCAAAGTGCTGGGATTACAGGCATGAACCACCACGCCCGGCTGACCACTGGAGGGTTTTAAGCAGGGAAATATCTGATCTACTTAGTTTTTTTAAAAGACTATACTTGGGAGGCTGAGGCAGGAGGATTTCTTGAGCTCAGGAGTTCAAGGCTGCAGTGAACTATGATCGTGCCACTGCACTCCAGCCTGGGCAACAGAGAAAGACCCTGTCAAGGAGAGGAGTGGGGGAGGGGAGGAAAGGGAAGGGGAAGAAAGGGGAGGGGAGAAGAAAAAAAAAAGAAAAGACAAACTTCTCTGACTAGTTTTGTGAAGCATGGACTAGAGGGCATAGGAGTGAAAGTTATGATAGGTTCAGTGGGTTCCTTAAATGATGAAACAGATTCAAAATGGCATCATTAATATCTTCCCTGCCTCCTTTCATCGTTGTACTGCCCAACTCTTTTACAGGTCATTACATCTCTGTCAGTCAGGGTCTGGTCAGAAAAACAGAACCTACACTAGGTAATTCAGTTGCCGGAATTTTACATGGGAAGCTTGCTTACAAAGCTGGCCAGAAAAATGGAAACAGAAAACAGAAAGAGTGGAGGCAACTCAGAACCAGCACTGAGGCGGTGGTGTCACGGCACCCAAGAGCCAAGGCCACTTATACAGATTGGATGGATGTCCCTTCAAGATCTTATGTTGAAATATGACTTCCAGTGTTGGAGGTAGGCCTAGCGGGAGGTGTTTGGGTCGTGAGGGTGGATCCCTAATGAATAGCGTGGTGCTATCCCATGTTGATCAGGGAGTTCTCACTCTGGTAGCTGTCAGGTTGATTAAAGCTGGTTGTTTGAAGGAGGGTGGCACCTCCCACCTCTCTCTCTTGCTTCATATCTCACTGTGTGACATGCCCACTCCCCCTTCACTTTCCACTATGATTGTAAGTTTCCTGAGGCCCTCACCAGAAGCAAACGCCAGCACTGTGCTTCTTGTACATCCTGCAGAACCAGCCAAATAACTCTCTTTTCTTTATAAATTGCCCAGTCTCCAGTATATCTTTTTTTTTATTGCATTTTAGGTTTTGGGGTACATGTGAAGAACATGCAAGATAGTTGCATAGGTACAAACATGGCAGTGTGATTTGCTGCCTTCCTCCCCTTCACCTATATCTGGCATTTCTCCCCATGCTATCTCTCCCCAACTCCCCACCCCCCACTGTCCCTCCTCTATTCCCCGAAACAGACCCCAGTGTGTAGTGCTCCCCTCCCTGTGTCCATGTGTTCTCATTGTTCATCACCTGCCTATGAGTGAGAACATGCGGTGTTTCATTTTCTGTTCTTGTGTCAGTTTGCTGAGAATGATGTTCTCCAGATTCATCCACGTCCCTACAAAGGACACAAACTCATCATTTTTGATGGCTGCATAATATTCCACGGTGTATATGTGCCACATTTTCCCAGACCAGTCTATAGTGCTTACTGAGTACCAGGCCAGCTGCTGCTCTGCGACATACTTATAATTT